>WYDI02026842.1:0-39493 GCA_009867235.2 Psittacus erithacus | reverse complement strand
CCGGTTCATGTTCATTTTCTCATTGACCAACACCCCCAAGTCCTTCTCTGCAGGGCTGCTCTGAATCTCTTCTCTGCAGAGCCTGTAGCTGTGCCTGGGATTGCTGTGACCCAAGTGTATTAACAGAAGATTCTCAGACTTTGTGACATTTAGAGATCTACAGTGAGGTATACACTGTTCTTTCTACATGCCTTTCTTCACAAAAGCTGCAGGCATGGCCTGCCTATCTTTCAAATGCAACTAAATCATCCTCCTAAGATTTCTACCCCTTGCCTCATTATTTAAATTGTAACGGAAGTAGAGTGAAAGCTCATATGGTGTTGTTTTGATGAATGAAACTATTTGATCGTGATTTACTCCCAACTTTTACATTATCATCAGAAGAATCAATGGTTGCAGTACACAACATTTGTGGAGCTATAGATGGAAGCAACTGAGAAGTACATGAAAGTAAGCCTTCCAATATGGAGGCTCCTACTGTGAAAAAGCTCACACAAAGCCACGTTTTATTCTTAACTAAATCCATGAAATATTTTTTACAGCAAAGTATTTTTGCTTTTCAATAAATATGTCCTCTATAAACAGCACCCTGAAGGAAGAAAACTTTTTTCCTATTTCAGCATACATAATTTGCATTTAATATGACAGGACATCAGGGTACTGAAACTGGAAGAAAACTTACCAGGCACAACACAAAAACTCCCAAGAAATCTGTATTAGCTCTAATGCTCATCGAACAATGGGTTTCGCAAACCAGCTGCAGGCACTGTCTTCACCTTACTGCGTTTTTTCAGAGAAGCTATCTACTCCCATTATATTTCTCCATTTGCGACTACCATTTTCTTTTGACAAAGTTCAGAATTAAGCATTAAAATGATAACTCCTTTCATTACTGTATTTGCTGTATATACTGGCTTATGTTATCCTGCACCCAAAACTGTGCCTAGAATAAGGGAACTATTAAGTCAATATTTATGACTTGTTTCCATTGTACTGGTCAGAACCAATGGAAAAAATTACTTACATAGCTGTGCACATGACCACTATAAATGCTCTTTCACCTGGTGGTATGACAATTTCTCCAGTAATATTGACGTGCCTTATTGGCTGCTCCACATCTTCTCTTTGCTCCTTTTCTCCATTATGTAGATTTTCATCTTTCACCAAGGAAGAGTTTTTTTCTGTCCCTGATAAATTTGTATCCTGAGAATTAATTCCTTCTGCAGCAAACAGATTTTAAATAATTCTCTTACCTCAATTGCTACTGCTAGCATAGGTGAGGCATCTCACACTTACAGGTATTCTGAGGAGTTAATACACAGCATTCAAATATTAACATTTTGCTGTACCTGGAATGACTCCATTCTTTGTAACGGATGTATTATGCAATGACTCATATGTTGTTCCTCTGCTGTTGTTATATGAATTAACTGCAGCTTTCGAGAGGTTTTCTTGATTTACTGGAGAAGATGACAGATATGCTTCTGGACTGGTCTGGCATTTTTGGGGCATCTGAATACTGAATTGTTTGTCTTTCATCCATCCAGCTAATCTGCAGCTGATTAAGGACTGTGGCGCACACCCTTTATTCCTAGAAGTAGTTACGCAATTAATTACATAATTAAATGCGTAGTTAATATTCTTGGGAAGCTTAATTCTACCTGATGTCAAATACAACTGTTTGTAGCAGGTTAGTTCACCATTATTTCACAACAACTACCCGAAAGAAATTGCACTGCTGTTTCTAACTCATGAGGACTAAAACCTTTGTTACATGTTAGTATTTCTACGTCATATCAACTACTATGAAGCATACAGAAATATTCTGTATTAAAAAAAACCAAAACAAACCAAAAAAACTTTGGTAACTTAGAAATTTATCACTGGATAACTAACTCTTAGGAAAGAGCATACAGAAACTAATAGAGGGTATTCAGGTATGACTTCATTTGAGCCCCTATGACCAGATATGGAGAGAAAAAAAAAACCTAGAACCCCCCAAAACAGATAGCTACCAAAACAGAACCCCCTCAACAATACACCAATATGGCTACTCAGCATCCAAGTTAAAAGTGTCTGCTTTTAATATATTAGTAAGCAACAGCCTCATGAGCTAGGATTTTGAAGACAACAGTGTATCTGCAGTTTAATTTAAACACATGTACAAATACAGCATTTACTTTAATCCTCATTCCAGAAAAGGATTTTATTAAGATTGAAAAGAGACACAGGACTGGAAAACCTCAGAGCAGTATCTGCAAGATAGATGCAAAATAAAAAAGACTATCCTACAGACATTAAATTCGATATAGAATCCTCTTTAATTCCACAGTATTTGGAGACCATGAACCACAAGGCTCAAAAAGGCCTGTATGAAAGATGGGTTTACAGACTATGGAGTGATAGAAAGCAAGCAAGCTTAGAACAATCAGAAAGGCTTACTCTATCCAAATGTTCATTCTTTTAGATTCCCCCTGCTTCACAGTTCCAAAATTAGTCATTCTTGACACTTCCAACCCTCCTTTGTCTTTCATTAAGTCTTCATAAGGCCCATCCATATTGACTTCATTAGAATGAAATTGTCTGTAAAAATAATTTTAGCTAGTAATTTGAAACAGAGACTTAACAAATGTCTTTGATTCAGCACAAGTTCAAGAACCACTATACCAGAGCACAGGCACAACATTCAGGAAGAAGCAGGTGAGAGGCTACTTACAATTCCAAGACAACTTGATTACCTTTACTAATTTAAGCAGCAAATGGAAAACAAGCCTGAAGCTGTTATGGCTCTCCTTGGGAGCTGAATCGAGATACAACAAAGAACAGTTCCTGGTTAGCACTGGAGCTTAAGAGATAAAATGACTAGACTGGAAGTGTTTCAATATGTACCCCAAGCACTTACATTTTCTGCTTACTGCTACAATCTGAAAGCAGCAAATGGAAAAATAATTTTTTAAAAAGCTGAAAATCAAAAAGCACCCTTCGAAACTATCACATACTGCTGATGAAAAATGCCTATGAAGCCAAAGTCACAAGCTTTTCCCCAAAACAGTGACCAGAGCTCTCTCAGTGTCAGCTACCTGCAGAAACAATTCAAAAAATTGCTTCTATTCTACCATTAAGAAACTACTCTGTTAGATAAAGTGGCATGAAAATAACTTGGAAGTATTTTAAGTGTCGCTAATATCCGCACACCCTAAGCTTTCCTTAGCCAAAGAATTGCAGAATCATAGAATGGTTTGGGTTGGAAAGGACCTAAAAGCTCACCTAGTTCCACCTCTCCTGCCACAGATAGGGCCACCTGCCACTGGACCAGGTTGCTCAAGCCCTTGTCCAGCCTGGCCTTGAACACTGCCAAGGATGGAGCATTTACTTCTTTGGCTGCTATGAGGTCATCAATATAAAGTAAAAAACCATCTGCAGTCATTTTCTATTAGCTACGTCAATTTACTAGCAAAGCCCACTAGATGTCTCCCACTGCAGCTTAAGATACCTCAAGTTTTTGATTTGGCAGGAAATAAAGTAAACCTGAGAAATCAACCTGAAGGCTTACTTTTGTAACTTGGCTTTAGTAAGAATTTCCTGCATAAAATCCATCATTAAAAATTGGTCCAACTGGAAAACAAGCGAACAAACTGTACCATTGTGCAAAGTGATGTCAACACTTTAAGCTTTATTTAGGTATAATTTAAATTTATTGCATCCATTTTCTCCAATGAAAACTGCTTATTCCATTCTTCACAGTTCCTGGCAAGATCTCCAAACGACATTGTTGGAGAGGTATCAGGATGCCCTTTTTATTCTCCTCAGGACTTTCCCACTTGGTCAACAGCTTATTTTTGGCCTGCACAGTCACACTCAGTAATCCTACCAAAGCCTTGTTAGCACTGAGTGACAGATTTTAGAGGTAACAGCCCTGTTTATACACATCTGGGCAGTACTTGTGCTCTTCACAGAACAGACACCCAAACTCGCAAGCCAAACTCCAGATCTTTGCTGCAGAACTGCTACTGACTAGTTGTTCCTCTCTACATTTAAGTAGTTGTTTATTCCACAAAATTTTGCTTGTTCTCCTTAGTGATCATCTACTTTTTTTAACCTTTTCTGCCATCTGTCCAGATCCTCTTCACATCCCATACTGACTGCACAACCTCTCAGTTTGGTATGTGCAAGCCCAAGAATTTCTACTCCTCAGATCATTGAACTACTCTGTTTAGGACAGATACCTAAAGAATACTACAACTTAAGCAAAATGGATTAAAGATACATCCATTTTACATCAGTTTTGCTGAGAATGGTTTTCAAGAAGCAAATTCCTCACTAGAGGAACACAGAGGAAACACAAGGTAAGAGCATGAGCATGGCATTTTTCTAAAACAAAACAAACAAACAAACAAAACAAACAACCAAAAACATGAAAAATTCCATCCTTGCCTAGCATTATCCGTGAGCTGCTATTAGTTTTGCTTCTCTAGTAAGCACAGGAATTTTTACCTTCTGGAAAGGAAGAAAAATCAAGGGCTAAATTATACCACACTCTGATCTTCCCATCAACTAGCCAACTAGCCTTCTAGTCAACTAGTAAAAACACACAGTATTTCTTGCTTTACAGACTCAGAAGAATTTAAGCTGCATAACTGCAATTAATCTCTAGTTCTTATTAAGTGGAAAGAGAATAAAAGAATGAACATTACCCATCCTGGCTGACAGGCACCAAGCAGAGAGCTCTCCAAATGTAACACGACTGATTGCTTTCCACCACAACTGCATTCACTAGATCATGTTTACATGGCGAATAGCCATCAGGAAGTCTCAGTGAATCCAAAGTAAAAAATATACTCTCATTTACTGCACCACTTCTTCCACAGATGCTGGAAATGCGAGCCTGAAACAGTTTGTTATTCACTGTTACTTGATATCTGCTTAAGCTAGTTACTATTATCAACCATTGCAGTTTTTTTCCTGCAACAATCATTCCCGCATTAACAGAGCTGCATTCTGAAGTTTCAGTTGCTCAAGTGAGGTAAATATACAGATCTAACTTGGAATCACTGCGCTCATCTTTAGATTTAGAAATGGAAAGAAACACAACTACTTCAGATAAACATAAGGTTTCACTGAAATAATACTACAGTATGTATATTTGACTTAATCATGACACCCATCTTGTGACTTAACAACTTATCTAATTTATCCTTCAACATTACCAGTCATAAAAGAATTTTTTTTCTATGCTTGACAGGCAAATATTATTCAATATCTACAGATAAGGCAAATATAATAAACCATAAACCTAGTACATGTATTACTAGAGGTAACAAATATTTTCATTAAAATGAAAATGGGGACAAGTTATTTTCAAACCAAAACACTTGGATAAATTAAACAAGGCAAATCTCAAAGTCATTCCTTCTCAAAGTTTGAAAAATATACTGGTTGTAATGAGGATGTGTGCAACTAAACCAGTAAGTATCCAAATCAACAACTGATAGCCAGTAAATAACTAACTCTTCCTGTTCTAACAAAATGTGTGCACTTTTTCAAAAGGCTTTGTTATTTTAGAAATAATCCTATAAATGGATGGTGATATGCTTTATCTTTTAATTAAAGATGTTACAGAAGATCTACTCATATTAGCAACTTAAAACCACTTTCAAAACGCCACTTCACACAAGATTCCTTTTGCCAAAAATAATATACAGAACATTTACCTTGTTTACTTGCTTATATCTCAAAGGCTTTACAGCAACTGCTTCACTGTTCCATGTTGTTGGGTTAATAAAATAGTTTGCTTGCACACAGTCACCTTCATAAGGTTCGAAGCCTTTGTAAGACAGAACATTTCTCAAGTTCAATTGCAACTGATGTCTTCTGCATTAGTCTTATGCAGAACTAATTTAAGTTAAATAAAAAAAGCAGCCAGAACAACACATCATTCAGATCCAGCGAGTTCAAACTTCTCTTAGCCTTTCTTTCCCAAACAGGTTATGACAAACTATGTAAAAGATGCTAGTGGGAAAATACACTTGCACGCATGTAACTTATGCTTATATGACTGCATGTCAGTTATGAACAGGTAGCTTTCTTCACCCAAACCCCATGTTTGTTTCACTACATACATGCTATTAGAACTTATTTGGGATATTGAATGCAAGTTTATCAGAAGATATTTCTATTGTACATACAAAAAATTAAGGAAGAGCAAGTAAGAAGAAGAAATCCCCTACGCACCTTCACAGACATCTTCCATTGCAAAAAATGTATTGTAATTAATATAGCCACCATTCTTAGAGACAGAGGTAATATTTCCAATTAATATTTTCATATTTTGTTCAGAAGCATCACCATTAAAGTCTCCCCAGGTATTTTGGGCAGCATCTACCTATTAATATAAGAAATCCCAACATTCAAACAGCTGATACTTAGGCTCATATGTTAAACATATATTACTACAATAAATATCATAATTTCAACAGCTTATGGAAGTCAAGCTCCTCATTAGACGATTCTACACTCACTGTAGCTGTTCATTTTTGTACACAAAACCCCATTAATAGTAGCCAGTAACTTCTTTTTTAAGAAGTCTGCTGGATACGGCAACACTGACTACTACGATTTCATGTTGTCAAATCTCGTGCTTCTCTTTCTCTAGTTCTACTTAAGAATTTTCTTTATATTGCAAAGAGGACCACTGCTCTCCCAGCAATCTGACTGTACACAAGTGGAACCAGAACATCACTATTTCAGAAAGAAAAAGTATGTTCTCAAGATGTTATTTATAAACACTCTACGTATTTCAGACTGCCCATAGTCATTCTTTAATAATCTGAAAAAAACCCAAAAAAAATCCCAGACTCCCCATACCACCACCTCAAATGTAAGTTTACTTGCTTAAACAGTCCTCTGCAGAACATCACCTATAAAGCATCAGTGCATGCAATTTCCCTCCACCTGTAGCTAAGTTGGGGCAAGTATATAGCATCTCTGCTCTTAATTACTGGAATTGTTAGAACTGTGAGTTCTCTTCCTTGCTCCCAAAGAGCCACCACCATCATGGGTTCAGGCTTGAGAGGCTGTGCAGTCTCTCTCCATCTGTGGAGTTTTCATGACCTGACTGGAAAAAGCCCTGAGTCACCTGGATCCAACTACAAGCTGACCCTGCTTCGAGCAGAAGGTTAGACCAGAAACCTCTTGAAGTTTGGTCCAATTTCAACTGTACTATGATCTTAATTTCTATATGATCTGTTTTGTTGACCATAATAAAGATTACCATTTAAGGTAGTAATAACTAGCTTAGGTCTATCTCTACTCAATGAAGACTGCACTTGTTTCAAAATTAGACTTATTTTGCTAAGAAAAACTCCTTTCAATTTTGTATAGAACTGTAGTTCCTTTTACAACAATATTGCTCAGTATGAAACATCTTATTTATTTCAGGAATTATTCTTGTTGCTGTTGAGTTAAAGGAAGCACAGAACAGAAAAAAAATAGAAGCAGGCAACATTTAAAATCTTCCTGAAATAAATTATTAAAAAACAGATGCCAAACAAATCCAGAATAAAAAAAACCCCAACCTATAAACAGCAAACTCCCAGTTGATAATTAACTGCCAGCATCACAGAAATAGTTTTCATGAGATTAGTTATTACCAAACCAGCAACAGATCTTGAAAAAAGTCTGCACAAGTAACTGTAATCCATTTCCTCAGTAGCCTACAGATGTTGCAAATATGCTTGCTGATGACATCATTTATAGATGGCATGAGCTGGTAAGATGCTTCATTACCCAATATTAACTTACCAGAAAACTCAAGTTAACTTTTAAACTAGTTATGCTGTGATTTGCTCTATAAAAGCAGCTTAAGCTTTGGCCTAGACTTTGGTCAGGGTGCGTTTATGAGATGAAGTACACTAATCTAGTGCTGTACTTAAAAGTTTACTGCAGCTAAGCCAAGCTGATACATGCCAGGAAGATGGGTTTTGTACCACCTATTTATCAACTGCTTCTGCACTGCTGTCAGTCCTTCAAGCACCAGTTGTATTTATGTAGTATCTAAATATAGAAGGGTCACCTGACTCAGCTCCTCAGCTGGATTATCACAGGCACCTCAGAGCTAAACCTATATGATTAAAAAAATCATGGTAGCTTAAAGATGTGACAATGCATAATTAAGCTTGAAGTAAGTTTACAAATGAGATAGTAAGCAAGAAAGGTATCAAAATCTCAATTTTTATAACTCTACATGACAGTAAATTCCTGATTTCTTAAAGCAGAAGTTTTGAAATTTATGTTTTTATTCACTTCTATGCAAAAAGAGTAAACTTGCAGCCTGTTTTTATTTTTTCATACATTCATGTAACAATAAAAATGACTTTGAAACTCAAAAAATGTTAATACACAGAGGTTTGAACTACATTTGATTAAGCAAATTCTGATGCAATTATCTCAACCAATAGTTTCATATTGGTTGAGCATATAGGTCTAGTGCTCAACCAATCTAGACCTATATTCAGGGAACAAATATTAAAGGCATATTTTAAAGAAGATGGAATAAAATAATAATGAAATACCAAACCAATTTATCACCATTAGATGAAGAGCTGGCAATGTCTCCTATTTCGTAGAATTCATGAGGCTGTAACTGTATTAACTTCTAAAGAAAAGTCTCAAGGGATTTACAGAGCAAGTGAGACTACTATTTATCTTCACCTCTTACCCTGACAGCCTTCAAGCCACCCGATGTTTCATCCTCTTCAACAGTGGCAGTAACTTCCTGTCCAACAGTCAGCGGCACAACTGTTTTAACAACATCCTTTGTGAATATTATCATGTCATCTATCATCCCATAATCATAGCAAAATCTTGTCACTACTCCTCGGACAGTTTTTAATTCTTTACCACCTGCAGTCAGAGGAAAAGTGCTGACATAAAACCAAACTGCTTCAGTTTACAGAACTATGCAATAAGTAATGAATGCTACTGAAAGTCCTACCCTTCCTATAAAAAGGTCACTCTCTTTTCAACTGAAAATACCAACAGTTGCCAACTAGTTTCACATTTAAGTCTTGAAGTCTCATGGCAACTTACGGTTTCAAACAATTAAGAAAGCTAGTTAAATACAAACTACATCATAAAAACAACATTCTTCAAGCCACATGAAAAAACAAAATCATAGAATATCTCAAGTTGGAAGCGACCCACAAGGATTGAGTCCAATTCCCTAGTCCTTGCAGGACTACCCAGAACTGAACTATATGACAAAGAGCACCATCCAGATGCTTCCTGAACTCTGACACGCTTGGTGCTGTGACCACTTCCCTGGGGAGCCTGTTCCCGTGACTGGCCACCCTCCCAGTAAAGCACCTTCTCCTCATGTCCAATCTGAACTTCCCTGATGCAGCTTCACCTTGTGTCCTATCACTGGTCCCCAGAGAGATCAGCAACCCCGGCTCTGCCACCACCCTTCCTGAAGCCTCAGCTGCTCCTCCTAAGACTTGTGCTCCAGACCCTTCACCAGGTTTGTTGTTCTGCTCTGGAATTGCTCCAGCATCTCAAAGTCTCTCATGCAGTGAGGGGCCCAACAGTGAACAAAGGATGTGTAGTGCGGCCTCACAAGTGCTGAGGACAGAGGGACAATTATTTCCCTAATCCCGATGCCCTCCAATAAAGGATGGAGATTTTCCTTAGCCCTCCTTTTGTCATTAACATGTTTATAGAAAACACTGCTTGTTGTCTTTTACAGCAGTAGCCAGATTAAGGTCTAGCAGAGTTTTGGCCCCTCTGATTTTCTTCTTGCATAGCCTCACAACATCCTTGTAGTCCTCCTCAGTTACCTGACCCTTCTTCCAAAGGTCACAAACTTCCCCTCCAACCAGTTCCAGCCAAAGCTCTCAGTTCAGCCAAGCCAGGACTGACTCATTTCAGGTGCAGAATCCAGTACTTAAATATATATATATATATTCAAATACATTGGAAAACCCAAGATAAAAAAATACCAACAAGCTAAACAGCTTCTCCCAAAAGCTCTGGATCAACAACTATTTTCAAGATTTTTCCATAACAAGAGAAAGTATCGTGGTTTAAGCCCAGATGAACCTCAGACAGAAAGCTCTCAGCACTGCTTCCATGGGGAATCCAACACGTTTAAAATTCCTATACTGAAAAAGCAACAAGCGCTGCTAGGAGCACTCCCGCATGCCCTGCAGTCAAAAGGCTGCCTTCACTTCTTGAATCCCTTCCTTAGGCAGGCAGGCAGGTCTTCACTCAGCCCCACTCGTGTGAGGGGCGAGACCACCAGCACCTTCAAAAGCCTGAAGCTACACGCGTGGCCTGGACGTGCCGCCGCAAACCCACGAGGGGCTCAGGAACTCCCACCTGACTCCGCACACCTCTCCTCGCCTTCCTCCTCGTCACCCGCGCGCCTCCAGAAGTAGGCCAGCGCCTTGCCGAGGAGGCTGAGCATCGCCGGCCGGGCCGCGCCGCGCCGCGCAGCAAGCACGCCCCAAGCTCCCCCCGCACCCGCGCTACAGCCGCGCTTCGAGCCCCCGCGGCCACGCACGCCAATCACGCTGCTCGCTCCTGGTCACGTGAAACATCCGCGTGCAGTGACGCGCCACATGCCGCCGCGGGCTAGCGGGGGAGGGGTCTCTTTCGGCCTTGTGCCCGGGTCATGTGACGCCGGGAGGGGCTGTCCCGCCGATAGCGGGCGGCTTTTGGGGCCCTGGGCCGTAGGGAGGCGCCGGCGCCTTGCGACAGGCGGCGCAGTGCGCTCGCCAGGCAGGGCGGGGCGGTGGGACCCGTGGCAGAGAGGATGCCGGGAGGACTCGTGCATGGGATTATAGAGTATCCGGCAGGAAGGGACCTCGGGGATCCTGCAGCCCAACTTTTCTCGGCATTCGTGCTCTAGACAAGATGGCCCAGTGCTCTGCCCAGTGGGATCTTAAAGGTGTCCAGTGCTGGGGAATTCACCTCTTCCCTGGGGAGAAGGTTATAATAATCAGCAATTATTCTAATGGCTGATTGTTCTCATAGGGAAAAGTTTTATTCCTGTGTCCAGTTGGAATACCACCAGAGGTAACTTGTGCCCATTACCCCTTGTCTTTTCCATTTTACTCCTCGTAAAAAGGGAGTCTCCGTCTTCTTTGTAGCCTCCTTTTAAATACTGGAACATGGTGTTAAAGGTTTTGCCTGAGGCTGAGCAGTAGCGGCTCTCTCAGCCTGTTTTCACTGGAGAGGCGCTCCAGCCTTTGGGGCCCTCCTCTGGGCCTGTTCCAATAGCTCCACGGCCCTCTAACGCTGGGGGCCCCAGGGCTGAAGGCAGTACTGCAGGTGGGGTCGCACCACAGCAGAGCAAAGAGGCAGGATCACCTCCCTCAGCCTGCTGGTCACGCTCCTTTTGGTGCAGCCCTGGGTACGATTGGCTTTCTGGGCTGCAAGCGCACGCTGCTGGCTCATGTTGAGCTTCTTGTCAACCAACGCCCCCAAGTCCTTCTCACTGGGGCTGCTCTCAATCCATTCTCTGTAGCTGTGCTTTGGATTGCCCTGACCCAGGTTCAGGACCTTGCACTTTGCATTGTTGAACTTCATGAGGTTGGCATCAGCCCACCTCAGAAGTGTGTCAGGGTCCGTCTGGGTGGCATTCCTTCCCTCCAGCATATCAACTGAACCACATAGCTTGGTGTTGTCAGCAAGCTTGCTAAGGGCACACTCAATCTCACTGACCATGTCGCTGACAAAGATGTTGCACAGCGTTGGTCCCAATACTAATCCCTGAGGAACACCAGTCATCAGTAGTCTCCACTGGTCTAATCTCAGTAGCAGCCAGTTTCAAAACGATAGAAGAAGTTGTAGATTATTATAGACTCGGTTTAAAAAAAAAAAGTTTTTTTGTCTTGATATCATTAATGTAGGAGGTGCTGTGGCTCTAGAGGAAATCAAATTTCATTTACAGTTGCTTACTATTTCCATAGGTGATATTTTTACCAGTTCTCTTCACACACTTAGATATCTTGTGTAAGCCCTTTTTAAATTCTGTTGAACAAAAAGTGTTTCACAAAACATAGTTCTTGAGTTGATGAGCTTAACATCCCAGTAATGTAAGTGGAAAGTGCCTCAGAAGACTGTTACAGGAGATGCTTTAGGAAGTTGGGCAGAGCAGTGTATACTTTTGTAGGAAACTGCTTCACGGCTGTTGTAGAAAGGCAACATAGCCTGTGATTAGAATCTGAGACTAGAGTAGCAGTTGTCTTTGGCAACCTTTTGTTTTCTACTTGTATGGTTAGCTCAGCATTATTTAGGTAAAGAAGGGCTAGGAGTGCATTGCAGATTGTTAACACTTCTACAGAGTTCTGTACAGTTGCTCGACTGGAAGAAATTCTGGTTGCCAGTAATTACACACAGGTTCCAGTGTCTTGCTCTGGAGTAACTGAGATGAGGCTGATGGGAGGAGAAATGTATGTGGATGTCCGTAGTCAGTGAGCTTTTTAGAAAAGTGCTGAGGGAACCACAGCCTCCACTTCTAGATATATTCATTTAAAGCATTTTAACTGCTGGTTTCTCTGAGATTCAGTGCTCTATGTTTTTGCATTTAGGTTTGGGAGCATGGGCGTGAGCCTGGGTTCAGTGCTAGGGTAACTGGTCCAGGACAGAATCCTTTTTTATTAATTATTGATACAAAAGCAGGACTATGACAAGTTTATGTACTTTATTATCACATTGTCCCTTGACAAATTATAATTGTAAATCTGTTTTTTATCTATGTGGCTACTGTGGGGATGCTCACATGGCACAGCCCTGGCAAATGACCTATTATCTGTTGTAGCTGCTTCAGGCAGTCTGACCTTGTTCAGTGGGCATTTCAGTGGTGAAAGTAAGTAGTTCTTTGTAGCCTCTCATGATTTGATTTGATTTTCATCCCATGATATCTTTTGGCATAACTTACAATATAAACTCTTAATTTTCAAATCCTTTTCAGAAGCCTGTAATATTTGTCAGCATTGTTCTATTTCCTGCAGTATTTGTGTAGGTTTCCTATGCATTTTTAAAATTAGAAGGAATTTCTTTGTACAGTACCTTTGTACCTTAGCTACCGTTAGAAGATCTTGGGCTGTGATTGTGCTTTGGCTACCCAATCTTGCCTTGTGCTTGTGTATACACAAAAATGACCCAAGACTTTTTATGCAATCAAGAACATGGAATGAAGAGAACCTAAAATAAGGGGCCCAGAAGATGTTTAGAGTAGAAACTGAAGTTTAAGTGGGTTTTGTTGACACTGATGCAGAGTGCAGAGGGTACAGTAATTGTGTGGTGAAGCTCTGTGAAAAAAGGAAAATGGCAAATACTTAGAACTGCACAGCAAAGGGAGAAGAAATTTTGCCATAACCAGAGGAAGTGCTGGAGTGCCATGCTTGCGAGAGGAGCCTTTCAGATACAGTACTGACTGAAATGCTTGGAATTATGAACAAAAAGTTCTAGGTTTGAGCCCTGTTCTCTTCAGTGCCGCAGGACTTTATGAATTCTTTTTTATTCAAAGAGATCAGATCAATTAAATACCCGAATAGCTCACCAATTTTGTGTAAACAAAAAAACAAAAAAAAAGAAAAAGTTGATATCCCTAAATTGGTCAAAAGGGATAATATATGATCCTGTTTTGTATCTATGGTAGTTTGTGTTAGAGCAAAACAGTACCTAGCATTCGTTGAAAACAGAGGAACAGAGGGCTTAATTACTTATTTGCTTGGCTACAGTCTTTTTGCCCCCTTTTCTAAGGCAGTTTACAGCTGTGTCTGGTGCTGTCTCTGATTTCCATATTTAAGTCTATTAAAACAACTGTAACATTTTAATATTCTTTCAGTATTGGCTGACATGACAAGAGCAAAATCTGCAGTCTGTACAAACTGAGAAGTTGTGCTGTTATGAAGTTTCTCTAGCATACTTTAAAAGTGATGCCCTTCAGAGTACTGAAGATTTAATTGTGTCTTGGTTACAAGAGTGTTTAAAGTTTGGACAAAAGACCCTGTCATTGCTGTAGCTGTCAAGGTGCCAACATCTTCAAGATAAAAGCATTCTTTTATTTTTTTTTTTTTCCCTATTGCCTAATAAGCAGTAGGACTGGATCCAGCGTGCACTGGCCATTGCATGTCACTGCTGCCAGCTAGACCTAAAATACATTCTTTAGTCATCATGGTGTTCTGTAAGTATGAAGGTCAGCACAATTGGAGCGTGCAGGGTTTATCTCGACACTCTAGAAAACTAGTGTTAGTTGAAGAAGATAGAGTTCTACAGTGAAGATAATATCCTTAATAGATTTCTAACTCTTAACTTTCTAACCTCCCAACTTGTTGGGATACTTGAATACTTGAATTTTTATCTGCAGTGTATTCTAGGGGAAAACTGCATTGTAAGTAGCGTTTGCTCTTTTGAAACAACAACTGATAGTTAAATATTGTTATCACTGGCTGGTAGAATAACTGTAAGTGGTAGAATGTGAGGAAGTTTTTTACTGAAGATGCCAAGTAAAGGGGTAGTACTCAAATATAAAAGAGACTTGAAACTTTTTTAATTTGTTGGTCTGATTTGGAAGCAGCCCTATGAGAATGTAGTACCGTCATTTTCTAGTGTGTTCTGTTAATTAAAATTCAGGAGGCATTTTCCTGTTCCCTGGCTTAACTGAAGTTCTTGCTGTGCTTTTGTTCCGTATCTGAATAGATGTTGTTGAAAGCCAAAGTGTAAGGGAGAACTTTTCAAAGACGGCATGACTCAGTGAACGGTGAGAATATCACAAAGTGTACAGGCAGCTGTGTTCACAGGACTGTTCTAAACTGACAGTTAACTTTTCAGTTGAAGGTAAGCATGAAGGTTTTTAACTGTTGAAAAATCTGCAGTAACTTAATTCTAATATAAGATACTCCTCAAGGTATTTGAACAGATTGGCAAGCAGTGAGATGAACAAAAAAGGCTAAGTGAACGAGAGAAATGGTTGATACTGGGTAAATTAGAAACAGTTTGCTGTAGCTAAGTTACTGTAAGTATATGAGTTCATCGGACTCACAGTGAAGTCTGACATTTTAGATACCTGATAAGAAGTATTAAAGTAAAATGGAAGTTAATCATGTTTAACTTTATTTTCTATCCTAGAGTTGTTTGTGGGGTTTTGTTTTGGTTTTGGGTTTTTTTTTAAAGAAAAAAGACAATAAAAATACTTTGGTTATAGAGTTACCCTTAAGCTAAGCACCTCCAAAATGGTTCTTAGATCTTGAAATAAAAGTCTATTGCGGTATCATAGGTACATAAGCATTCATTTTGTTGGTATTTATGCTGCATTGTTATGAACCATGGCTACAGGATGTAATTTATTTATAGTATGCAAGTAAGTTGTTAGTATGGTTACATATTTGGAAACGTAAATACAGCTTGTTACTAAGTACTGCTTTTATTTATTTTATTTTAAGTAAATAACCCTGAGTTGAGCACTGATCTGTGTGAATTATATTTTTGGTCTTTCTTCATCATTTGCATTTCCATTATTATTATTTAACTGCCTTTGTGAAGTGTTATGACCAGGGAAGAAGGTTACAGAGAAGAATTTAGCTATGACAGGATGCCAACTTTGGAGCGGGGAAAACAAGAGAATGGAAATTATATACCAGATATCAAATCCAGTGACCTCCAGCTATCAAAAAGGCTGCATCCGTGCTTTAGTTACAAAACATGGATCTTTTCTTTGCTGATGGGAGTAAGTACTTTAAATGATACAAAATTTAAAAATGTAGGTGAGGTCTTAGTGCCCATTAATCTGTTCTGTTCCACATTGTTTGGGGCCTCAGAATTCCGTCACTGGTAGCACTGAATATATAAATGTTTGTACAGAAAGGAACTTATTTAGCAAATTTAGAATGTAACGCTTAATTGATGAATGGTATTCTTCAGATAATTACACTAATCAAAGATGCTATATGAAGGCTGATTTTTATTTTTATATTAGTCATGTAACATAAGCAGAGAATAAATGTGGTAGTGGTAAATATCAACCCATCTGTATACGTAAGCAGTGCCTGTTGGTAAAGGATGTAAAGTATCCTGATCATATGCATTCTTTTAACATATTTTTAACTGTTACAAGTAGTTTACTTGTCATGATAGTATTGGCATTAAATTAATATGGCATTAAGGATACATATGGTACTTATCTGCCACATTAATCTTTTAGGGTTCCATAGTCACGTAGTTATTTGGTAGAATCTTCATGTAGTGAGGTATATACTTGTGTTTCTTACACAAATGTCGCGATGATGTGAGCATTTGTGTCACTGCTAGAATCATAGGACTTGCCTGTACATCATATGCTTCTTCATGTTCTGAGCCAAGTTAATTAAACTTCATTATAGTAATTAGAATTTGATCTTTTTGTGTCAGCTCATGTGTTTTGAAGAGCAATTTTTATTAAGAGCTGGAATATTTCACTGTTAATAGAGTAATTACTTGTTTTTGCACAGTGAATAAAAGAATTGCTTTATTTTCATGGACTCAGCTGAATATTCTTTCCTTTCTGTCAATCTGTAAAACTTGGATTTCTTTTCAGATGTAGTTACATAAAAAAAAAAGACCAAAAGAAGAGTTGCTTTCTTTGCATTAAATTTTCTCAGTTGTCAAAGAGGACAACTGATTGTAATTAACTTTTTCCTTTTTACTGAGTTGTTGTGAAAGATTGGAGACACTGTTGTTTAATGATAATTTGCTGAAAGTCATATTATGCTGGAGTCATTATCAAGAAACAGGAATTTTATGGATAAATGAAAATATGATGTTATTAATAAACTAGTCCAATCCATTCCAATTTAATTTTTCTCCCAAGTAGTTAATCTCCCTCAGCTCTTATGAAAGACAGTGTCCAGAAAGTCTGTATGCTGGGCAACAAAAGTCATAGCAAACAGAACTCTCTACTTCAGGGAACAGTTTCAAATTGTAGAGTGACATCAACGTGGCTGCTAGTATGGGTTGTTCTTGTGCTGGAAAAATTCACCGTGCTTCAAGCACAATTTCAAGTTGTGTTCTATAAATGTGGTTCTTTGAGTCTGCCAGAATTCACTGCGTGTGTGCTTATACACGCACACACACACACACTCTCCTTATTTTCTGTAATTTTTTAATGACTTTTTAAAGACCCCCCCTAATTTTGTAACGTGAAAAAATGCCTAAATAAAAGAGCCATTCTGTCTCTCATCTACCCCAGCCACTTCAAAGAAGTGGCTACTTAGAAGTAACAAACAAAAAGAAAAATGTTAGTAGAATACACGGATCATTTATTGTTGAGATTTTAACCCTGATAGTTAGGAAATAAACAGAAAGAGTTAGCAAGGGAACAGGAGTCAGTGCATTTATGGATGCGCAACTGGAGCAAAGCAGGAAGAGAGTTTGGGGAAAGGCAGGCATGTAGATGGGAAAATCTCCATTAATGTATCCTATTATTATTTTTGTCACTGTGTTCTAGTTGGTAACTGCCCAGATGCTTGATGAATGTTGGTGGAGCCAAGCAGAGAATATAAAGTAGAGGTTTAGCTGAGGTTTCTGAAATATTTTTACTCCTGAACACTGCAATTACCTTTTGAGCCTTTTATTAGGTATATGCCAAATCAGGGCACAGTGCTTGATTCAGACATGATTATATTGTTCAGTATTAAGTCCTGGTAACCAGCAAAATGTCATATCCAGAACTCAGCATGTTTTGATATTTTCCTTCAAAATTATTCACACAAAGACTGCATTATTAAATGTTCATCAGTAGCTTAATTTGAAAGGAATTGCTGATTCCTATCTGACCAGTTGCTTTTTTAGAAAATATTTTATTCATATTGATTTATCTTATTTGTTGTGTTGCAGACTTGCCTCCTTATCACTTCTGGATTTTCACTATATCTGGGAAATATTTTTCCATCTGAAATGGATTACTTACGTTGTGCAGCAGGTTCAGTAAGCATTCTTAATTATTTGCCGTGGCCATTTGTCAGCAAAATCAATAGTTAATAATTTTTGTGGGTTTATTGTCTTTTATTCTGTCTTTTTACTACTAACCTCATGGAAGATTTAATTCTATTCATTAAATGAGTTTTCATCTCATGGTTAAAGGAATAAAGGTTGTCATAAAGACAGCTGGTTTGTGCTCCCATTTTTGTTAACCAGCTCATCATTGGCATGCAGTAATTAACTGCATGAACAGTTTTTCTGTGCTTGATTCTAAGAAAGTTTTACAAATTTTTGCATTGTTATGTATCTGGGGAATTTCCTGGCTAAATATTATCAGAATGTATTTCAGATTGTATTTTGAAGTATTACTTTTTCAGTTTATTTTGCTGTAATATCCAAGTACTGAAGCAGATTAAAGTTCTCTTGGCTACTATTGTTTTGTTAGTAAAATATGCTTTAAAAATGTCTGACATTTTCCAAAGTCCAGTATTTTTTTTTACTATGTTTTTAGGGACTCATTTTTTTTCTTACTATATGTATAAGTGCTTTATCTGCAGATCTGTGTGCATAAGATGAGTCTGATGTACATACTTTGTGCATGGCAGGATTCTATTCTGTCACTGTTATTTTCACAACTTGATTTGCAGATTTAAGTTAGGTGCAAGACTAATGCTTTACTTGAACAAGTCCCAGCTGTTACTCTGTGAATGAGTCGCTGCTTATGTTTCTGCTAGAGATGTTAGAATAAATTGAAGTAATTTTGGATGTTAGTATCTTCACTGATGTGTTATTCTCTGCAACGTTAGTTACTGAGATGTCTTTTTTTCTGCCCCAAATCTTATCTCTTTGAACTTGGTATGTATTGAGAATTTCCAAAGATCTGGCAGATGCAGAAGGTTATCACATTGGGTTTGAATGCCTTGCTGTGGATGAAGATGTGCACATTTGGACGTCTGTATGTGAGCAAGAGGTTACAGCTCCTACTCCAGATATTGGAGTTGGGTTTTGGAGTTAATATAGTTGTAAGAGCCTAGACAGCTATATAGCCAGCTAACCACTAAGTATCTAGCTCAGCAGGAGCTGAATTGTTCTCTAGACTTATTTAAACATCTTGGTTAGTAGTAAGATTTGGTTACCTAAATATAGTCACGTAGTGTTCCTGAGGCCCTAGGGTATCCACGACATTAAAAGATGTTTTAATTATGTTAAATTCAGGTCATTTAGGAGTTAGGGAAGTGTTGCCAAGAATTTTAAATGTTGATATTAATCAAGTTATAGTGGTTCCACTGTTAGCCAGTCTCAACACAGTTCTGAAGAACTTTGTAAAAACTGATCTATTGAGTCAAATTACACTTTAATAATTGAGCCTGGGATCTCCACTATGTTCACTAGGAACTGTGTTTCTAAACTTTAGGGCAGAGCTAAATGGAAAAACCATGCATAAGTGAAAAGTTTTACAAAGCAATTTCTCTACCCCTTAGCTATTGCCCACCACAATAGATATGGCACCATTACAGGTCCAACTCTATCTTACACAAATGCATAGAGTTACAACATTCCAATAAGCAAAATACAAATATATTCAACTGAAAATATTATGTTTCATGTTAAATAATGAATTATGTAACAAATGCTACATTTCTTTACAGCTGTCTTTACAGACGTTTTTACACATATCTGAACACTAATGCCCTTGAGTTCTGATGCCCTTAAGCGCTAATGCCCTTAAGCTCAGAGACATAGTTCCTAGTGAACATAGTGGAGATCCCAGGCACAATTCTGAAAGTGTAATTTGACTCGATAGATCAGTTTTTACAAAGTTCTTCAGAACTGTGTTGAGACTGGCCAAATTTTAGCTTACACACCTATAACTTTGTCTGTCTAAAAAAATCTGGAGGCCCAGTTTGGGAGTAGCGGTATTTTTCTTCTGCTGGCAGATCTCTAGGCCTTCTAGAGTTAATTTAAACTAACAAAGGCATGAAAAGCCTCATGAAAGACATTCTTTCTTTTACTCATCACATTGTTCTGGGTAGCTAGTCAAAACTGAGGGATGTGGAGGGATATGGACAGATACGGAATCCACTGGTTGTAATTAATGAGCTCAGACAAGAGTGAAACTTTCCTCAGAGTTTGTGATCTCTCTCTCTCTAAGTGAAATATGAATTCAGACCAAAGAAAAGTATGTATAGAAATATGTATAAAAACCTTTGTGCAGAATATCCCACTAGTCTTCTTTTTTCATTTTTCCAGTGTATTCCTTCAGCAGTTGTGAGCTTTGCTATAGCAAGGAATAAAATTAATGTGGTAAGTATATTTTGCTATCAATTATCTCCCTCTACTTGCCCCTGGTCATTAAAATGAGAAAGAAACCCATTCTGAAACTGTTTTTCAGATACCCAATTTTCAAATTTTGTTTGTCTCTACATTTGCTGTTACAACAACGTGTTTAATTTGGTTTGGATGCAAACTTGTCCTCAATCCATCAGCTATAAATGTAAGTTACTGAAACAATTCCTAATTATGCTACATTGATCTTTGTTAAAAAAAGGTGGGGGGAGGTAGGTGGATATTACACATAATTATGTTGTCAGTACCCTGATAGTCCTGCTTTAGTCTGTGAGGAGAGTTCATCTAGTAGTAACTTTACTTCTCTGAGTAAGGCAAGATTGGAAACTTGACATCAGAGATGAAAACTTACGTCGCTAAAAGACACATGATGCAGTTAATTTAGAGGAGATTAATATGGAAACAACTTTCCTGTCTTGTATTCAGAGTTCAAACCCGTGAATTAAATCTTCAAATGTGATCCAGTTTTATTCACTGACTTTATTTTTCTATTGACTATAGCAGGTTTTGGTGTGTTTTTTTGTTTGGGGTTTTTTTTTAAAGAATGGGGTCAGAAGAGAAAATTGAAAATGAATTAGTAGCTCATTTGTAGATTAGCTAGCTTTTAGGGCTGAATTGTACTGAAATGAGAATGTGTCCAAACAGTGCTGTTTCTAGTACATTTAATCATCACGTTAAGTATAACCCGTTCCTGGATTTTCTTTAGTGGATAGTTTTGCTTGTGAGGCCACCAGGAAAGAAACTTTTGATGAACATTTTTCTGATACATCATCAACAAAGAGAATGCAGCAGTTATGTCATTTGAAGCACATGTATTTCATGCTGTGAAGAGTTAACTGGATTTGAGTCACAAGTTTTGGTAGTCTGAGCAGAACAGTAGAACTATAGGGTGGTTTTGTTATTTCTTTTGTTTCTTTTGCTATGGTAAAATGTTCTGAGACCTCTGTACTACATAAAAATATTGCATGTATGAGTAAATAACATAGTGGTAGGTATTATCATTATTATTGATGAATATTCATAACAGACTATTGCAGAAGAGCAGTACTCAATACACTGTCATACATTTCATATAAATGTTAATGACTACTCTCATGTGCTGTTGTTCAGTTCTCCCATCGTATCAGCTGTTGTTGAAACTAGGAGTTCAGCAGTAATAGTGGCTTCCTATAATAATATAGCAAATCTGAATTAGTAGCAAAAGACTTTTCTCATAGGAAAACTGTGCACAGATAGAGTTTGCTTTGGAGTTATTTGTGCTATTTTAATAACATCACAGAAGCTGAACTTTTAAATTAACTGTATTTACTTTCCTTTAGGAAGTGCAGTATATTAGGCCAATACTTGCAAACCTGCATTTTAAATTAGATAACTAAGTTTAGCTTCATGTCTGCCTGTGCAATTAGCCTAATTTTCAGAGAGATGGAATGCTGCAGTCAAGCAGAGCTGTGAAGATTTAGCACTCTGGACAGTCAGACCACTTGAATTCGAGTAGTACTGGCTTTACATGTGGGCAGTTTTGCCATGTGTTTGATGGGACAGTGTCATGGTCCCCTGCATTCTATCTTTATCTCAGGACAGTTTACCCCAGTCAATTCTTTGCACAGCCTTTCCTAGCTTATTGCTAGTGTAGCAGTTCATGCATTTGCCCCCCTCAAGTGTCTTAGGCTGTTGGAGCTGAAGTAATCATATACAAGATATACATGGGGGTGCTGGCTTTTCCCTTTTCCGTCCCTTTCTTGGTCGAGAGTTCAAATATTAGAAACCAGTCCAAGCACGCTGGGAGAAAACAGCAGGGAAGTATGACTGGAGACTACCAGACCCTTTGCATTCCTTTCCCCTGGTAGACAGGATCACAGTGCTGTTGTGACAGTGGAGGGCTATGTCTGCTTAGGAAAGGTGGGCCCAAGGGAAGCATTTTGCCACCACAGTAGTTTCTTTGTTATGAGTCCCAGTGTGATAAAATCAGTTTTGCATATGCTTTTGAGAAGCTTTGAGCTGGCCCTGGGTGTAAGGACTAAACTTTAGCTGCATACTTTTGAAGTGAGTAGTTTTTAGATTGCATAAAAATTTGCATTTTTAAATCTTAAAATCTATTTTTAAATCTTTAAATCTATTTTTAAATATTAAAAGCTTTTGTATTTTCAAGGCAGATGAAACCATTTGAAAAAAGATTATGTTAGACTGGAAAAGTGACAAACAATTTATAACAAGGCAAATTCTCTCTGTGGCAAATGTTTGCTGTCTGCAATAACATACACAAGATATCTTTGGTTTTGTGGTTTTAATTCTTTTCACTGCCTGTTGCATGCCCATGCCATGTCATTGATCACTGAACAAAGATATGTCAGGGTAACTGTGCAAAGCTGCCTCTGAAGATTTTTTGAAACTTTCTGAGTTAAGAGTTACTCATAGTGCTGACTCTCCTCTTTGAAGGATCCTGTTTCAGTGGGACAGTCTCACTGTTTGGTGGCCCACTGCCAGCTGTTTTCCATTACCCATGTGGTACAAAGAAAATGTAGGATACCATCTCTAAATGTTCTTTCATCATCGTATTTATTTTCCTCCCCCACGGGAAACTGCACAAGAAAATAATACTTGGTCTGATGTGAAATCACTGCCTGTAGTTTAAAAGCAGTAAGACTCATAAAAAGGTTAAGTTTATCCAATCAAGGCAATTCACATTTAACACCCTCCCCACCCCCCTTATAAAGGACCTGAGTAATTCTTCATTAGTGTTACTCATCTTGATGGATAACTCTACAAAATTACTTCAAATAGATAAATGGAATGCAAGATGCAAGCTATGTCCTAGTCTGTGACTCTATGACACCATTCCAGTAGGGTGCAGTTCTGTAGTTAGTATGCGATCCAAGGTTAGGATGGGTAAAAGATACAAACTGTCACTGCTGCCATTCTGTTACTTCCCAGCTCTCAGAGTAGGAAGCCTGATAGGTGGAAATGAGTGGAGCCTTGTGCATGCTGGCCACTGCAGCTGAAAGTGTTCAGATCTTGAATGGGATTCAAATTAACTCCAAATTGAGTACATACATTTTTGTCTCCTGGTGAGTTAAGTGTCTGTACCTCCATTATAGTTGAGATGATACAGTCACTGAGGCTCTGCAATAGTCTTGTTTGCCTCAGCGTAGATGGCTAAGGCAAGGTTCTGTGGCCTGGACCTAGATGTCTCTCATTTTAAAAATGCTGTGAGATATTCTGCCTGAGTGCTTCTTCTAGTCTGGGTAGGTGGGATTGTCCCATCAATCTATTGCATCCTATTCATGCAGGCATGTTCAGTATGCTTGAATATTTCAAATGGCATTAGCAGCCAGTATAATTGAACCTCACCGCTAGCAACTGGTTTGTCTAGTAGCTTTTGTGGTTTCCTCTCTTGTGTGTGTAGACTGGGTCTCCGCTGGCAGTAGTGAAAGTGTAGGCAGTGTGGGTGCACACAGATACTGGAGTGTAGGTGCTTGATTTGGTTACGTAACCATAAGCATTTGTCTCCATTAGGTATGTGCTCATTTGTCCTGCCTTGCTCCAGCCACTGGTCCAAGAAGGCTTCAGTCTCCTTTAGGTCACTTGTATTATTTGCCAGACCTGTGCAGATGTCTTCAAACATCTGTAGGATATCTTAAATCATATTAGAAGTATACATTTAAGCAACTACATTGAACTTTAAATGATTTAAATTTGAAATTTAATTCAGTCTTTTCATACAGTTTCAGAGAACCATGTTTTTAATACCTGGTGCAGATTCAGAGTAAATTGGATTAAAGTTTTGCTAATCTACTACTTTCTACCCAGTTGCACTTGTATTTTCCTTAGTCATGGAAGAGGATTGGGGACACAGTTTACGTGGTTCTCTGTATCCAGTGGTAGATTTTATGTACAGTGGTAGTTGTAGAGAGAATTTTCTTTAGTGCTTAAAAATCTAACATTGAATTTCCTATTGTTACAGATGGTATATAAAAAAAGTACTTCTAGCTTTTGTTGTGTTTCTGTTCAAAAAAACCCAAACCAACAAACCAGAACAACTAAATCACCTAAACTCCAAAACTGGAGATATTTTCATTTTTGTCTAGAGGCATTGAACTAATTTTATGAGTGGAAGGCTCTTTCGGATACTCTAGACATGTCATATCAGAAAAAACATACTGGAAAGATAAAAGTTAAATTAAAAAATCTAATTTATTTACTGTTACTTTGCCAGTTTCTGTTATTTACTTCCTATACATAGCACTGAAGGAGCTAGTCAATCCAGGTAGTTACAGTGCTGGACTCAAACTTGTATGTCTGCTTGGCATTGCATTGTACAGCATGGCCTTGCCAGCCCACATCAGTACCAGCACTATGTGTCAAAACGCATCCAAATCACAGGAATTTATATGCTGGATTAAATTGTTCTGCAGGCCACATGTTTGACACCTTTTGCCAAATAATGTCTTTATTCTTCATGCTAGCATTTTCCCTAGAAGCTTGCCACTATGACATTTATTGCTGTTTATGGCTATAGTACAGCTGTACATTGTGTTGTATAATGCAAGGCACATAGTTCTAATTATGGTTTCCTGAGAAGTATGATTTTCAGTGCCCCAAAAAGCCTCTCAAATCTGCCACTTATGTTCTTTTTCAAAAAATGTGTGCTGCAAGATACATGCCAGAGAAAAACTGAGTTTCAGTCATCTACAAAGCAAGTGTGACATGAAGGAACAATCTGATTCTATTCTAAGTCATTACATTACAAACAGTGGTTTGCTGTAATTACACAGGTTCTGGATGGAGCCAGTTCTCCATAAACTTTCGGTACTTTACCCAATGGCCTGACCTAACCAGCAAATGTTTTCTTGGACTGCCAGTGGAAAAACATGGTGGTTTTGAAGACAAGAGGGAGATTCTACTGCTTAACTTGTGTGCCTCTAGAAAGTGATTCAGCCGATGTGTCTACCTCTTTTTCATAAGATAATAAGGAACCAAAGGAAATATTAGGTATTACATTCACTTTTGTCTCCTGAAGATGAGCAAGATGTCATGAAGAATGGCAGCATCCATGTCTCAATATTGTAGTGTTAGACCTGCAAGGGTTATGATGCCACTAAGGGTATTCATCGGTGTTCTGCTAGGACTAGGTAGAGCACAGACCTGGGATCCTTGGCCCAGTTCCTTGGATTGTGTGTTCATTAGACAGTGTGTCGCACCACTTGGATTACAGCATAGGGGTTAGAAGCCTGTGACCCTCATTTCCCTGTGCAATGGTTTGCCTTAGCACCTAGGCTGCTCAGGCTTCCTTTTGTTTGTCCTCTTTCTGTTCCTGTGAACCTTCCTTGATCTTCTGCAGTGTTCTGGTCTCACATGGAAGGTCCTGCAAAATGCAAATGTACCCAGCAGTCACCCCGTTGTCATTAAGTGCTCTACTAGAAGACAGTGATAAAATCTTCAGGCAGAATATTCAAATAAACATTAATTTGTTAGGATATGCATTCTGGGCATTATGTAGACAGATAAGTGTGTCCTAGAAATTCATCAAGAAAAAAGAAAACAGCAAGATATTTAATTAATAGATATGTCTGAATGTCACAGAAAATAGATAGCCTCCTGAATCCTGCTAGACCCTGCCCCCTCCTTTATTTTTACCATAAAAGATGTAACTCATTTATGTCTGGGATTTTACTGACAGATAAATTTCAACTTGATTCTACTTATTCTGCTGGAAATTTTCATGGCAACCACTGTGATCATTTCAGCTAGGTCTACCGAAGACTGCTGTACGAGAAAGAAAGTAGGTATCTTTAAGGATTAAAAAGGTCTTTAAAAATGTCTTTCTGGGTTTATTTTTTGTGTGTTAGCAAGTATTGGATTTTCCTGGATTACATACTTAGACAAGTTACTGGCAACTCCAGTATATACTTCATATTATGTGGTTAAACTGGATTTGAACAATAAATTAAAGTACTGTACTAAACAGAAATAGTCTCTTCTACCTTTAACTGTATAATGGGTCTTCTGCAAAATGTCCTGTTGAAATTATACAGCACTGGGTTCTTTGAATATCTTGTGGCATGGCAAATGTTTTATTTCTGTTTTGTAGAACAAAACTTAATGCTGTATGAAACATTAGAGTACTGTGACTTCTATTTATGCAAGCAATGCCTTTCTGAAGCCTGAAGTGGAGATAGCATTTGTCATGTATACCACAATGAATATTGGCTCAGGATTTGGAGCAATAGGTAAAAGTTTCTTTAGTCACAAGTGTTCTCCCAAATTCCACCCTCATTTTTCCACAGCTGTAGTTCTTTTAGGTAATAATGAAGCAAATGTGCCATGTCATTTTGTGTTCCAGTGGAATCATTGCTTGCTAGATAAAAGTCATCTAATGTCCTGACCTCCTTCAGTTACTGCTTAACCACATCAGTAAAATCTGAAGGCTCAAGAAGAAAGTATGTGTATTTAAGGTGGAAAGGGGAGACAAGATGACAGTATTTGATTGCTGAATGGTGGTTGTACGACAGCTAATCTGGGACTACCTTATTTGTTTTAATGTGATTGATGTGGTCTGGAACTGGTGAACACCACAGTGTCACTGTCAGCTCTCATGGGCCAGACACTGCATGCCACCGTTGGGGTCTGTAACAGTTTATACAGGATATTAAAAAGAAATGTATTGCTTTGTGTATTTTTTGATCATGATTTTTTTATTCCCCTCTAGAATACTGCATATGACGGTACAGTCGTTTTGAGCAATGTCAGCTTTCCCACTCGAATTCTGAAGTCCTACTCAGTAAGAAAAGTGTTGTTTTCGTTCATTAAATCAATTTATTCTTTCATCTTTCTAAGTGCTAAGCTGCTTTAAAGCTAGAAAAAAATCAGTTTAAGATTTTTAAGGTAAGAACAAGGACAAGAAATGAAAGCTGTATCTTAAAATGATCCCTTTTAGAATATTACAAGATAAATATAACTGCCTTGGGTAATAGGAATGAAACAACTGAATGACTTATTGATAAATAGTATAAATGGAGCTGTTGTTCAGTGGAGCTAATAAATGAGAGTATAATTATGCATAATGAAGCTGATCTTATTTTCACTTAAGTCAAGTGGAGTTTTGCTATATTTTATATCTGAAGAACACTTGAGTTCATGTATAGCTAATAGCACAAATGCATTTTTTTCTCCCAGTGAGTTCTTTTCTATATGCAAATAGGAAATTTGGTGTTCAAATGCATTCTTAATAATTTGTGTGCTCTTGTTTGGTTTAGGTAATTGAGGTGATCATAGGAATTTCATCAGTATTTGGTGGAATAATTGCTTTGAATATGGATGTTCTAGTCTCAGGTCCATATCTTTCAGTAACATTCTTTTGGATCTTAGTTGCTGTAAGTAGTGCAAAATGAAAGTACTCTTTTAAAACAATGTCTCTGACTTCTTTTTTATTTTTCCCCTTTCCCTACTGGAATATTTATTTGGCTTTAATAGTAATTGGAGGTTGCTGCTTACCAAATGAATTAGTGCTTCAATATACTTAATATACTCATGCAGTATGCTTGTTCTATTTTGATTTACAATGATTTGGTTCTTAAAAAGTATTCTGATACATTTTCAGTCCTCAGTTCAGTAAAATGGAAATGAGCCATATAACAAGGATATTAGAAATGAAGTATATCCAAACCCTATGTTTTAGAATTTTTCAGGCTGTAAAATAAAAATTGAGTGTAGTTTCAGTGTGGCAGAATCCTTAGAACATTGTCTTTAGCCTGTCAGCCTTTACTATCTTAAAAGCCTGAAACTGTGATTGGTAACAATTGTCACTAATAACAGCCTGTACCTGGGAGCAGTGGATTCTAACAGGTGCTGTGCTGCCCTGCTTGCCACAGATTGAACTGATTTAGAAAGGCAATGAACATTACATTTACATATGGCTCCTATATCTGGAAAATCCCTCAGCATGAAGTAAAAAAGATAATAAACAGGTTTTTCAGCATTCAGAATTAACAAAGTTCAGTATGGTTCGTTAGGTTTTTAAGTGGAAGTGTCAGATGTTGAGGACAATCATATGTCAGTATGTGTAGTTTTAATACATGATGCTCATTAAATGCAAGTTAAGTGAAGATTAGTTTTATCTTCATTTGGCTAATTGGTTTCTAATACTGTTGTGATGAGTCTATATAGTTTTACCTTTTCAGGAAATGTAGGAGGTGATTTGTGACTGGTGGGAATCACTGTAACTCAATTGTAATTTTTGTAATTTTCAAGTATGTAAATATTTGTTGCACTTCTTTGTTAGTGCTTTCCAAGTGCTATTGCAAGTCATGTAGCTGCTGAATACCCAAGTAAATGTCTGGTAAGTGTGTAAAATTCTTTGATTTTGTCATTAGAGTGGAGTAATGCTAGGAAATTTTGCCTGTGTTAAGTGGGCATTAATCATATTTGCTCACTTGTTTTTAGTTACTTACACAAAAAGTGACAGAAATAGGTAGCATGACTGTAAGCTGCTATTCCTGAGAAGAAATCCAGTATGTCTTTTGGAGACTTATTTCCACCAATTCTAGAAAATAATCCAAAGGTCTGTTTTTTTTTTTTTTTTTTTTTTAAACTGGCTCTTTGGGAATGGAAAACAACATACCTCATGGTATGGCCGGGACTGCGTTCATGCTCCGGAGCTGAGGCCCTTTCTGTTCTATCCTCCTTTCATTATGAGCTGTGGTTTCTGAAAGAAAAAAATGAGGTGTGCAGGCTTCTCTGGACCTAGAACATATTTAAAGAAGTTCTTCGTCTGCAGGACTAGCAACAAGGGCTAACAATATTCAGTAGTGTGCATTTATTCCTTGACTGTCCCAGATGTGTAGTTAGGCCTCCTTAAAACATCTGGTCTAAGTAACCATCATGTAACCATATTTAATTCAATAATTATGCATAACCACAACTGAAGTGAGAATTTGACCCTGTGGGGATGATATTTGAATAAAAACTCGGCTGCTATTGTACAGCAATACAATATTTGCCTCAAAGCACTCAAACTTATTTACATAGTTATTTTAAGTTGTAAGTCTGCAATATCTGCTGTTAATTCTCATTACTGCATACAAACTGAAGAATAGATGATGCTTCTATGCTGGCTCTCTAAATTGGGTATTGCTTCTTCTATCTGCATATAAAAGGCATTTTTAAAATCAAACAAAAACCCTATCATCCATATTAAATGCAAAATGGATTACAAAACAGCAGTGTTTTGCCTAGGAAACTTAATGTATTCAAAGCTTGCTTCTGTATCTCCACGCAGTGTGGATAGCTTTTAATATTAGTCTCATATGTGTAATCTTACACACGTTTACATGCTTCTCTTATGCTTACTTCAAGGAGATATAGGTTACAAACCCAAATGTTAACTTCTTTTCATTCTTGTTTAACATTTATTACCCTTTTTTTAGGTTGAGGTCCTGATTGCCATCAGCAGTGTTACCTCTCCATTATTGTTCACTGCTTCTGCATACTTATCCTTCAGTATCATGCAAGTTGTTGACATCTTTAAAAATTATCCACCTGCTGTTAAAGTATGTATTTTCATGCAATTGAAAAAATTAGCATCTATTACCTTAGCAACACAAGAATGAATTAGGAAGTATAAGAAGACAAGGTACTGCATTATAAAGATTGCTAGAATGTTACAGAAATTATTCAAAGCTCTTATCTAACTAATGATAAAATTTTACGTATGTTAAATATTTTGTCTTTCCCTTCCCCCCTCCCCCCCCAAATTACAGCTTTAAAGAAATGGGATATTATTCTAAAGAATCAGTAAAAATAAAATGTAATATGCTGGACTCCTTGAGGTTTTTATAAATTCATAGCATATAAATTACAGATTCTGGGTCCACTTCAGGAATGTATTTTTCCTGTTTCTTAGGATGTCTACCAACAGTTGGGATCGTAAGCTTATACCTGAATTAATTCTAAAGCCTGGATTGGGGCAGAGAAGAAAAAAAGTTTGCAAATCTTAAAGCATTTCATTATGTAGTGTTATCTGTGCATTGTTGAAGAGCTTTCTAAGGCTTTACCATCAAAGTGTTTAGCAAAACACTTTGCAGAAAGCGATGGCCAAGGGAGCATTTATGGGTGTTAAAATAGTGTCACTACAAGTCTTGACTCATAGTACATGCTAGTCCTTAAGTAGTCTTGCAATTTTAGGAAAGAGAAAATGTTTATTAGACTGAGATCTTAGGGACTGGAAAACCAGCTTTTGAGTGTGTGATCGTGTTCTGTTACTGGAGGAGCATAACATGTTGTTGGACCTCAGGAAGTGGCCACAACTTACATGTTCTCTGTAAGTAGCTTCTCCTATTGCACATGGTGGAGACAGAAGACTGGACAGTTGGTGTGACCCTGCAGAGCATTTCTTACATTCTTAGGCTACTTCTTGTCTGAATGCAGCAAGTGAGGGCTGCTCTGCGAAGGAGGGTGAACAATGGAGCAGAAGGTGACAGCAAGGTATACAAGGGCAGTGACCTCATTATGCAGTCCTACAGTACCAAAAAAAAAGAAAAACAAGGCAGGTCTGGACATGGCAGCCAGGTTCAGCCAATAGTTCAGTGATTGCCAGACAAGTGCATAGTAGTGCAGCAGATCCAAGATCAGCCAGGAATTCAGGTCAGCAGGGAAAGGTCATAGCCAGCAAGGCACAGGGCCAGCTGTCATATTGCTTAGGACAGAACCAGCAGCGAGGGTCTATATTTTTGAGGATGGCTTTCTCAATTCTATTCTATTTCTAGAGGAAAAGATCATTTGTCAAATTAACATTTTGCTAAAAATTATTGATCTGTTCTAATTTTAGCAAACTCGGGCATTCAAATTTTAATTGAAGCTTCATGCTGCAATAAACTGTAAAATATAATTTGAGTTAAAAAATGAAATCTAGATACAAATCCCAATAATATGGAGGTGGGAACAGCAGAAAATATTTTATTCAAGTAGTTAACTACATATTCTTATCTGCTTTCAGCAATCATATGATGTACTCCTGTTGCTTCTGATGTTGATGCTGCTAATTCAGGCCTGCCTTACTATTGGAACTGTAATACAATGTATAAATTACAAGACAAAAATGAAATTACATGATTCGTCATGGGCAGCATCACAGGTTAAAAAACAGGAATTCAGAACAACAGAGGTATGTATTCATACCCGTTATAAAATCTAAAAATCTGTATTTTTTTTTTAATGCTTTGTGTTACTTAATTCAGATCACACTGAAAAGCTGGTCTGTAAGACTGTGAAAGTGTTCATGCACTGGGGAATTTTGTAATAAAGGGATAATATTTTGCTGGTTAAATGGTAACTGGGGCATGACTGACATAATAGCTGTAAATCTGTGACAAGTCCTGTTAAAAGAAAAACAGCTGTAAGCTTGAAACTCCATTTTGTTCTTATTTGTAGTATGGGCTCCCACTTAGAGACGAGGCTCATCATTGTACTAAGATAAAATGATAGTCCTACTCCACAGATCCATAATGGCTATTTATATGTCAGAATGAAGTTACAGAAAAGATGATGGGCCTTGTGTGACCATGTTATGATAATTAGACAGCCATCTATTAAGAAAGGAATGGGCTTTAAATGTGAGCAGAAATTTTGGGCTGTGGAATAAGAGCACTTTTCCAAGACCTGCTGTAGGGGAGTGAATTTACTAAGCTGAGTTAGTGCTCTTAATCTCCCCAAACTTCAAATGGGAAGAGTTAGGAACCTGGAGAGTAGGAACAGCAGTGAGCAAGCTGAGTGAGTGGCTGCCTGTGCTAGACAGTATGAAGTAGTGCGCAGAGAAGCATGCCTGGAGTCCCAGGTCTCAAGATCCGATTTGATATTTCCTTCCATTTCCCTCCTGCATTTACATGTTCAAGCTATCTTTTCAGATACAGATATGGCAAATACATTTTTAGAGCGTGGTGGTGCCAGTATTACTGTTACCACTTTTCATGTAGTCATTTGGTGCTGGAGTGCTATTTCAGGGATTAGGGAAACCCAGCTTTCTTCAGCATGCATAGTTAACTACATCCATCTCCTAGAGCAGCACTGTAGCCCTTAGGCTTTCCTCACCTTTGCTGTATGGAGCAAAGTACCATATCCTTAAAGACTTGGGGAGAGTAACTCAAGGTAGCTGGGTGCTTACTGCATGGCCCAGCACTGGAGAGTGTGCTGGATTTAGTCCTTGTGTTAGAAAGAGCATCTGCCTTGAAACAGCACTGGATAGAAAGCCTTGGGAACAGAGACTGAAATTATTCATTATACAGCTGGTAATGGAAAGCAGAAGCTGTGGATTTATGTCCCCTCATGTTGCTGAGAGCATTCAATATAGCTTGCCTATGTTCTGGATCTGTGTCCTGAAAGTTATGTTCTGTATGAAAGATGAAGCACTGCTGCAAGTTACAGTTTGGAATGTAGGGCATGGCACAGCTCAACAGATTTATTAGGGGGATTATTTCTGAAAGTATTGCTAGTTTGCAAGTCACCGAGAAATTGGGTGTGAGTTAAATGTTAAAAGGAGCATTTTGTCCAGAAAAGCAACACCTTTTTGCTTACCTTTTAATATTTAAACACGTGAATAATGTTGCAGATGAAGTTGTTAGTCCTGCTGGCTTCTCGGAAGTCTGTCTTCTTAGGCAAGACCTTAGCTTGCTTGCATGTGTGTAGGTAAATCTTGCTTCAGTTGCACTATAGGGAGTACTTCTGACTTTGGGTTTAGAGATTCAGGTGCTAGTACTTTCAGTCACATTTTGGCTAAAAACTTGAAAAAATGGCTCAAGTTACATGTTTAAAATAGGCATTTGGCCAAGTTTGTTTGACCCAAATGTCCCAAGTGTAATGCAATGTACGCTATTAAATTTTGTATCATAAATGTATGCTATGTCATATACAAAATTATGAAATTTATAATGCATAGAATAATATAACAGCTCTGTAACTATTCATATTTACATTCCCCTAACTTCTCTCAGATATGTATTTGCTTGAACTTTGGTTTTTAATCAAAGCATTGTTTCACGTTCCCATTTATCTGAAATTTGTTTACTTTCAGGTTTCCAGTAGTACCTTAAAGGATTTTGATAAAGACAAAGCCTGGAAAGCAGTTGTGGTGCAGATGGCTCAGTAGTTTGGATTCTGCAAACACAGACTATACAGTACAACCTAGTACAGTAAATCAACTGTTTGAATTAAGGCTTATAAACTTTTCAGTGTATTATCAGCAATATAGTTACAGCAATAGGAACCAAGGAATAATACAGAAATAATGTGTCTCTCTAATAATTTTTAAATATATTGATAATATTTTTAACACATCTGTCTTCTGTTAGTATCTGTATTCTAGTGTTGCTTTAGAAGATACCTTTAGAAAAAAGATAATGAGTCATGCATTTATGCTGATGGCAAAGTAAAATATGGCAATATGTAGTAGGCTTCATATGTTTGCAGGAGATTGTTATAACTGCAGTTATGCAGTCAGTGTAACTGATAAATGCTTTTGTAAAGTTATGAGTACAAGTCATGATTGATATTTTTGCTTATACTTCACTTTTGTAGGAGTTGTAAAGTTGTTTTGCATCTCATTGCTTTTATATAAATAAAAGTCTTTATTATGTGGAAATTCAAGACTGTGGGTTGACATTTGAATTGGAGAGGTGAAAGCAGAATATTCTCTCTCATTAAGCTTCCATTTCTGGACTGTTAAAGGAGGAAGGAGCTTTTACTGAGAGCACAAGCCACAACATCTACTAGCCAAAAAACACCCAGAAAAACAAATAGAAGCAATTGGCCAAATAGCAGGAGATAATGCTGATACTGAAAGAGTATTTTCATATATGAAAATGTATTTTTTGGTATGTTACTTTTCATTTATTTATTTTCCTAACTATCTTTAAAACTGACATAACCTAACTGCCCTTAAACAAGGGATATCCCCCATAGAAACTGCCTTTTCCTTCTAGTTGAATTATATGTGTGATCATGTAGAATTTGAATCCTATAGAAATTTCCATGTTAAGAAGCTTTTTGGTGTAACTAGGGAAAGAGCTGCTGGCTAGTTGGTGGGTTTTTTCATTGTTTTTCTGTTTTTATCTGTTTATTGATGGTTTATGAGAGATTCTAGACATTGAATTTCATTATTTTTTAAGTAACCCAAATATTTTTTTCAGTTAATTCTGCAGAGCTTCTCTCTTTGCTTTTAGGAAGGGGAAATAGAAAGGTATGTGCAGTGCAGAGCCCTTCAGGTACACTAACATGTTCCTTTTGGTTTTGGGAAAGCTGACAATTATTATGACGTTTTAGTACATAATACGTAGACAACTTCTTTCAAGTTTAGAGCAGGACTTATTGAGAGTATGTATGCCATTCCCCTCCAGCAGCTGAAAGGGGAGATTTTTACGAGGCTAATGAGCTGATCTGACTCAGTGCTGAAAGGGGTTGTCTCCTCTGACCTCTTGACTTGTGCTAGCCATGGCTGCTACCTGATTAAACTTGCAGAAAATTTATCAATTTAAAACCAAAAATAGTTTCCTGCTGATTGAGCCAGTTTAGCACACTGCAAACTCATAGTATCCCTCTTTAAGATCTTGGATGTGACTTTGTACCCTCTGGAGATAGAATAGGACTTCTGCCTCACTGGAGGTAGATTGACAGCGTATTTGACTTTTGTTAGTACTTCCTTTGTCCCTTCCCATCATATCCCTTGCCTATGTTTTGCCTTGGTCATATGCCCCTTCTCTTCTTCATTCCCTGCTTGAAAAAGTAGACTTGTACATGATCTTACCAGGACTTACAATTTTAGACTGACCATGTAATCAGTTGGTTTGTATGTAGATCACTGTCAATTATAGCTGGAGTTAGGAGTTTCTCAAATAAAAAATTGCATGTTTTGTGATCTAGGTCTTGTGTTTCTGAAAAGAATCCATGAGATCAAACTAATGAAATCTAAATCAGTTTCAGAAACTGGAGTAGCCAGGCTTCCCTGCACCCCAGTGAGGTTATAATGATTTCCTGTTATTTTTCAAATGTTGGAAGTGCTTTTGTTTGTTACTGAGTGGGAAGTTCTGCAGGGAGAAACTGATAGAAGAAAAAGTTACTAGCATCTATTTTACAAATAGTAGTATCTTACATAAAGTATCTTCAAAAGATGAGGTTTTGATTATTTTTTCTCCCTTACCTCATATTACCTGTTTAATGTTAGTATGGGATATTTCACAATAAACTGTTTTTCTGTCCCTATATTTATAGGAAAACAGTCAAGGAATGAAATAACAGCAATAGAGCTGAATGTGTTATAATGAATCAGATCCATGCAAAAGGAAAATCATGCTAGCTAGCTTTAAGCAGTGAAGAAAGAAGTGCTCATGAAAACAGTTTATATTGGCTAATTATTTTCTAATCAGTCTTTTGTTAATATCAAGTTATGACCATCAAGTATAAGCAAAAATTACTTTTATACTTCCTTTTTTTAGGAAGGAGAGGTCTACAGGTCTAAAATATCCTTATGTAATGCTTACTGGAGTTTTCCTGGGAGTAGTTTTTTAACATTTATTTTCTACTGAACCTTTTTGTTTCATTTGTTTAGAAGTCATATTGTCTTTGGTAAACAGTTTATAATGATTCTTTTCTGTCCTGTAAAGATGACCTGTTTCTGGAGAAAAATCTTTTAAAATCTGATATAGCTCCTTGTTGTGGTTTAACCCCAGTCAGTACCTCAGCCCCATGCAGCCACTTGCTTACTCTCCCTTGGTGGGATGGGGGAGAGAATTGGAAGAGTAGAAGTGAGAAAACTCATGGATTGAGGTAAAGACAGTTTAATACGTAAAGCAAAAGCTGCGCACACAAGCAAAGCAAAACAAGGAATTAATTCACCACTTCCCGTCACAGGCAGGTGTTCAGCCATCTCCAGGACAGCAGGGCTCCATCACACGTGATGGTTACTTGGGAAGACAAACGGCATCACTCCCACCGTCCCCCCTTTCTCCTTCCCTCAGCTTTATATGCTGAGCATGACACCATATGGTGTGGGATATCCTTTGGGTCAGATGGGGTCAGCTTTTTTGGCTGTGTCCCCTTCCAGCTCCTTGGGCACCCCCAGCCTGCTCGCTGGTGCAGTGGTGTGAGGAGCAGAAAAGGCCTTGGCTCTGTGTAAGCGCTGCTCAGCAGCAATGAAAACATCTCTGTGGTATCAGCACTGTTTCCAGCACAAATCCAAGGCACAGCCCATAGCAGCTCCTATGAAGAAAATTAACTCTACCTCAGGCAAAACCAGAACACTTCTAATCCAGGAAACACCTTTTATATAGATGCTTGGTAGTGACCGTTTCCTTAAACAGAGAGTGTGGAGTGTTTAGGTTTAAACAGGCTCAGTCCTTTTCTCCTATGCTTATTGTGAACCATGGGGACTGACATCCAGATACCAAGAGTGTGTAGGGTTCCTTAACACCTGTATGTTCTGGAATGAGAATATGAGTTTGAAAACACTCTGTGCATAGAATGATTTGCTGTTTTGTGTTGCATGGTTCTATTCTTTATGCCATCAGACTTTGGGCATCTGGAAGGAACTTGGGAATGTGTTCCTGTATTACCAGCTCTGCTTCCCAGCATCTACAAGAGGCCAAGTGCATCTCCAGGATGTGAGTTGCTAGAGGTTGCTGCAACACTGTATCTTTTCAGAAGTGCCACCAAAGAGGAGATGCTGATGTAGTTACTCCTACCTCTGTACCTCTACACTGTCAGTATAGAGTGTAGCCCATCTTTCCACTGGCCCCTGTTGACAGAGCAGGGATCATGACTGATTCTTGGTTGCTCCCATGCTCACCATTTAACATGTAACCAGGATTAATATCAACTATTCTGGAGGTTGTTTTTCTAGACAGAGGCTTTGACTCACCCAGACTCAGTTCTGAGAATATGTACTCTTTGCCAGCAGCCCTGGTTTAAATTATTATGCTCTGCTGCTCATTTGCCCATTTTTTTCTTTATTCTTATTTTTTTTTTCCTTTAATAATGCATGGAGTTTTCAGCAACCTAACTTGGAATTAGGTGATCTTTAAAGGTCCCTTCTAACCTAAACCATTCTGCAATTGTATGATTCGAATTTTAGGAAAAGAAAATCTTTAGCAGCTGTAGGTTGTACCCAGTAATTCATAAAAGTTTATGGAAAAGTTGTGAAGAAAAGGCTTCCTTGTACAAGAGGCTGGAGGATGGAAAGGGTGCCCTGCATTGTAATTGTGAAGATCCTGGGAAGAATGGTAGGGTTCCTCAACAACTTCTCTAATGTGGATGAGAAAATCTGATAGCAGTGATTAACATGAAGTGTTTAAGTATAGTTTGCTTGTTCGGCATTTCTAATTAAAAGGACTTGATGATGTGGGGCTGTTGAGAAATTCCAATGAGTCCTGCTTGGAAAACAGAAGGTACAAGTGACAGAAGGAACAGAAGAGAGAGGAAGTAGTCTAGCTCCTCGTCACCACCCTAAGGTAGCTGCTGGGAAGCAATATTGATGGGCTGGACACAGCATGTGTGTTCATCTGTTTGGGAAGGTGTCTTGGAAGGTCAATGGTAATAAATAAGTATTGCTTTAAACACCTGCCTCCCTTAGATTTTTTCACTACTTGTTCTGTGCAAAGAAGTAAATCTGCAGGATTGAACACTGTGTATGTAGAGCATATCAATCCCAGCTTGATCTCAAAGTAAAACCACACAACTTGAGCCTCAAAAGTTAAGAAACTCAGTCTTTTCCTTCAATATAACTTTTTCTATTTTGACTTGGAGAGAAAGAGTCTGAAGGAAAAGAAAATATGGAGTATCTTTCAGAGCAAAATACTGTAAATTCTAACTGTAGGCAAAGTAGGCAAATGTATGTAGGGCAGCACACCTCTGAGTAGCAACTGAGCTCATGGCCTATGTGTTTCTTTCAGACCTGCAGAATGTGATCTTTGCCCTCTCTAAATGATGTGATGTATTTGGGATGCTTGCTTGCAGCTGATGGTAGTTCCTTCCACAACAGTGATCATTTTTTTTTGTCCTCAAGCAGCTGAAGAGTTACAAACCAGTCTGGCCAAGGCTTTAGCATCACCATTCCATCTCTGTGGTGAGCACAGCCTGGTTTCTCATAATCAGGGCAGCAAAATCAGTTTTGTCTGTGCTCAGAAATGCTTTGAATTAACCTGGCACACAAAGCTGCTATTGCACGATGTCTTAGGAACTGTTAGTCTCTTGCCTATTTCTTAATCCTCTGGGTTGCCCTTATTGTGTTCTCAAATTTCCCTCTTAGACTTTAAAATGATAACATTGCTATGTGACTGTGGGATTTTTTTTATTTTTTAAGGAAACAAAAATATCTTGTGGTGAGAAGCAGCTTGTGTTAACAGTTCAGCTTACATTCATGCCTTGATGGTAAGATTATATATCTATTGTTTTTCTATTTTGAAATGTATCTTTGTTACCTGTAATATTTGTCATAACAACTGTTTCTTTAATTTTCTTTCATTTTCTCCCTGTCAGAAAATGTTGTTTGTTTTGTTTTGTTTGTTTTTGCTATTACAGTTACAACAGGCCAAATTTTGCTGAGAACAAGACACACGACACAGAACAGGTATTTACCTGAAGGCTAGCAGAAAATGATGCCAGTAAATACTTGTTTATGCTGGAAAGAACTTGGCACTGTATCAGTTCAACATATCGTTTTGAAGTAATTCAGGCATGTATAAATATGAAAAGGATCTGTAGCCCTTCTTGAATCAGGTTTTATGTATCAGGTTGAATTGCATGGGTAAGTACAAAGCTAGTAATGATGGATAAATTTGTGCTCAATTTGCAGCAGTTAAGCAGTTAAGATCATCATTTTTACTCCGAAATCAACATCTGTGGGTTATGCCTTGTCATATTACATACTTGCAGAGCCAGTGTCATTCTCCATATTGTCCGCAATGGGAGATGGAAGTTCTCTGCATATTTTCTAGAAGTGAATCTTCATTGTGCCTGGAGGGCAGGTGAAATGAAGAGTTCTTCTGGCAGTACAGACAGTGTATAGCAGTACAGTGGGCTATATTGTATTTAAAAGATTAGCTTGAGGTTGTTTCATAGTCACAATGTGTAAACATAGAATCATAGAATAGTTAGGGTTGGAAAGGACCTTAAGATCATGTAGTTCCAACCCCCCTGCCATGGGCAGGGA
>WYDI02026841.1:0-31138 GCA_009867235.2 Psittacus erithacus | reverse complement strand
TTGGACACAGGGGCTTGGAGCAAGCTGCTCTAGTGGAAGGTGTCCCTGCACGTGGCAGGGGTTGGAGCTGGGTGAGCTTTATGGTCTCTTCCAACCCAAACCAGGCTGGGATTCTGCAACACTGGGTGGAGGACTCTTGGGAAGAGCTCTCCCAATTATTCATGGATCAAGACAAGCTTCCTAATTGGGAAAAGAAAAACCCTTGGTGGAGATCAGCTGCTCAAGGCGTGTTTTGCTGATTGCTGCTCCAAGCAGAAAGAAGGGGTATGCCCCTCGCTTGCTCGGCAAGGTTTAAGAGCATGCAAAATAGCATTTGCAAGATAATTTGGTGGTCACAGGGGACTGGGTTTTATTCCTGAATTGAAAACCAGCTATTGAACATCATTTAGAAGAACAAAATAAAAATAAACCAGCAATTTCTCATTTTATTCTCTCTCTATCATCATCATTAACTGCATAATATCCCTTCACCAAAGATCTTCAACCGAGTAATAAAGTTTTAGTACCTAAACCTTATCAGTGCTCAGCAAGGGAGTATTCTCATTTCAGAGAGGGAAACCAAGGCACAAAGAACTGAAATGACTTGCTCAAAGTCACACTGAACATTACGAGTGGAGCCAGGAATAGATTCCTTGAGGCCTGGACCCCGGGAGGCAGCGCGCCCTCAGGTATGCTGCTCTTACAGGCCAATTAGCTTTTATGGAAACGTTTAAGGAAACATTTCCTTTCACAGACTCTGCCTGCTAATTTACTCCCAAGCTTTGTCATCCGTGAGTAAAAGTGTCTTCGGTTTAGGCTGCCACGGAGCGACTCAGCCCCATTCCTCACTTGAGACAAACGCGCTTTGAGCAAGTAAAGATGTGACAAAGAGCGCCCTGCTATACACTGGGTAAAAAAGGGCTGGAAGAGGTTTTCCCCTTGGGTCCCTGCCTACTAATTAAGACTGATTGCAGAGACTTCATCAAAGCAGAGGGCTCTGCATGGAGACGCAGCCATGGGGACCGCCGGGGCTCCGGGTGCAGAGGCACGCTTTGCTTTCCAGCGCACTGCTCTGTTTAGGTCTGCTCGGTTTGGTGGGGCAGAGCTGAATCATAGAATCATAGAAAGGACCTTAAGATCATCTAGTTCCAAGCCCCCCACCGAATTGTCACCTCAATCCTCAATGCCCTAGGTTCTGCCATCATAGAAGCTGGGATGGAAAGGGCAGAAGAGAGAAGGGCAGAAAGGATGGGAGCAGGAGGAAAGCAGCCCCTTGTTTTGCTTTCCATCTCTCTCTGCTGAGAAACGGTTAATGGGTTGCAAGGTTTCCACCCTTCCAGGACGGAGCCTTTTCCTCCCCTTTCGAGTGCCCCCTGCCTTCCTCCTCCAGCGACTGGGAAGCTGTGACTGCTCTACACCGCTGACACCTCGGCTGCTCTGGAAACCCATGAACTGCTTGAGAAAGGTCAGCTGGCAGGCGCTGCATCCCTTCTGCTGCCTTCCCAGCCTTGGGCAGTGCAGGAGCCCCCTCTGTAGGCAAAGACCCACATTTACCAGCGTCCCCGGCTTCTTGACACGGATTTTTCCCCTCCCAGCAAAAAGCCTTTTCATCCACCCCAAGCTGGGATGTAGGGCTCTGCCCCACTGCTCGTTGCTGGCCCCATTAACACGCGACACGAACTGAACAGCACAACCAAAGGAAACCCATTCCTCTCAGGGCTCCTTCACCCTCTCTCCTGCATCCCTCACCCCAGCACTGCACATCAACCAAGTGGGGCTCTCCAGCTCCCAAAACACAGACTTAAGCCCAGTTCTGGTTCAAAATGACCCCATTTGGTCCATTAAGATATGCTGCAGAATCCTATCCACCCCCCGCCCCCCCGACATTTGCTGAGGCCAGCAGTGAATTAAGGGCAGATGAACACCAGACTGGGAAGTAGCCGATGCAAAATTCCTGCTTGGATGCAAACAACCTCTGTCCTTCCCAAAAGAGGAGTCTTTCTGGGGGTGGGAAGTTAGCAGCTGAGTCAAGGGCTGCTGGCAGTAGCTATCAGGCACTACTCCTACGGAACAGCCTGACCACAGCTTGTAAGGAAATGTGTGAAGCTGCCCGTGTTTACTGCTCGCTGTCCTCACCAGTTACAGTGCCTCCTCCTTAGGGATGCTCAGCCTGCGCTCACGACATCCTTCTTCATGGGGCCAGCCCTTCCCCACCCCTCCTGCTCAGCCACACAGCAGCGTCTCTGCCAGCAGCCTCATAAGGAGCTGCTAACCTAGAGCAAGAACCCGTTCTGGATGGTGTCTAGTGGGGAGTAACACTTACTCTTCCCCACTCCTCACCCCCTTTGTACGAAGCCCAAAGACATCACTCACACAGACATCGTGCCCCATGACCAACTAGGGGGTGGCAACAATAAAATTAGAAAGGAAGATGACGAAGATCTAAATAGGCGCCCTGAAATAACTTGGTTTCTTTGGTGTCCTGAGAGCACTTCTGTCCGAGACATTAACATCACTCATTTTCATTTGGAGAAGTTTCAGCATGCAACAAAAATATCTCGGGCTCAGTAATGAGGCAAGAAAGAAATGGTGCTTACGTAGCTGAGCAAGGAACATCACTTCCCTGTGCTTGTGGCGGAAGAGAAATAACTGGGGAATAAATTAATCCTAATAAATGTAGGGTTCTGATCAGGCATACATAACCAGCAGTGCGTCTGCAGGATGAACAATTGATGAAGTCATTGCTTCAAAGGTGCCTTGATGCAATTAGTCACTTGTAAAACATGCAGCAGAGGAGAAAACCCCGCTCCCTTTGTTAAGGAGCATGGAACTGCGCTGTGTGTCGGGGTGATTTATGGGTTACAGTGCAGCAAAATTAGAACTGGTGGCAATTAGGGTTGTTCCCTCAGAGATGAAAGAATGGGGGGAGAGGAGCGGAAGGATGGGCAGGATGCAGAAGAGCCAGATGAAGGCAAAACACCAACACTCCATTTCTGGGCTGTTGGTTTGTAACAGGGATTATTTCCCCTTTGCACACACCATTGCAGGGGGAAAGAGGGTTTCACCTGTAAAGCTGGTGCCACTGAAGATGAATCAAGTCATGAATCACCAGCATGCGTATCTGTAATTAGAGCTACTGGGAGTCACAGGAGCAAGAGTCAAAGGCTCTAACAGGATTATGGACAGATCTGGTTTGGTTTATGACTAATATTAGTAGATAAAGGGAATCTACCCCATGCTCAGGGAGCAGGGAGGAAGGCATTTCCCATCCCCAACCCCGCTATACAGCTTTAGTGTCCACTGCACCATCCACCCAAGGCTGCAGAGGTTCACCTCAGCACCTAGGGTGCAGGATAAGCCCATGGCCAAGACCCAAAGGGAGCTGGCTGACCCAGCCATGGGGAAGCGGGGTCGGCCCCGGTGCAGCTCAGCACGTTCCCGATGAACCCGCCAGCTGTTTGCAGCTGGAGGATGCAGGCAGATGCTGAGCAGCCGACCCTCACGGTGCACAGCTGGGATGAGCAAGGAGCGCCTGTCCAGATACCCATCTCCCGTGCTATCCCAGCCTTGCCTGGACAAACCCAGCGGCTTTCCTGTGCTTCCCCAACACACTGCAGCTCACACTCTCCTTCCTCCAGCCCTGCTCGGAACAAGCCCCAGCATGTCTCTCCACAGCCAGGAGGAGCAGGGAGGCTGGGAGTTGAAGCCAGGCAGAGCAGGAGCCAAATGTCCTCCCGGCACCCCTGGGAGAGGAATGTGCAGCCTTTCTTTAGGTATAGGGGCCCCAGTACCCGATTCTAAACAGTTATTGCTGGGGTTTTGACCTTGAGACTTCTCTGAGGAATGAGAGCTTTCAAAGAAAGCTTATTTTAAATCAGGAGACTATAATCTATGCCTGTATGTCCAGAAAACAGGATGCAGAGATGGGGCTGCACTGCTGGACACCAGTGCATCATCCTGGGGGTGGCTGGCAGGAGAAGCAGAAGCATCCATCAGTTGCAGGGCTGTGGGAGGATCCTCAGGAAAGTCAGGACAAGAAGTGGGAATAGTCTCCACCATCATTGCACGTTGTCTCCACAAGGTCTGACACACTCCAGGGCACCCAAATGCAATGGCCATCTCCCCATCCATGAGAGCTGTGCACCAGGGCAGGGCAGACCCGATAGCGTCCTCATTGCCTAGTGGTAGAGATGTCTCCTGCTCATCTTGGTCCCTACCAGGGTACGCACATTGACATGGGTTTGACATTTTCCATCTACCAAGACACTACTGAGGCTCTCCAGAGGAACTGGAAATTGAGATCTGAAATTGATCTGCAGCCAAGTGTGAACTTTTGAGACTCGAGAGCAGCAAGCACAGTAAATATAAACTGTTCATGAATTTAGACCCCGTGCACTCAACTGGCTCTTCTGGATTTAGAGTTGATGCACGATTTTTGGCCGTTACCGAGGAGTGTCTCCATTTCCCAGGGGCACAATGAAATTGGTGAGATTTATTGATTTTCATGGATAACAGCACAGGATGAAGGAAAGCCAAGCGTTATCTGTGATGGTGCACAAGCCATGCTGCACTCCTGCCCTCAGGGTCCTCACAAGCACACACATGAGTGTGCCACAAAGGGGGAGATGAAGAGTGGGGCCCCTCAGCCATACCTCAACACTCTGGGAATGTGTGCAGGGTAACAAAGAAGGAGCCTCATTAAAGCCAGCAAATGGATCTAGCTGCATAGGGCCATGGGTCTCCCTGGAGCTGCAAATCAGATGATCTCAGCAGGGAAATGCTCATATTGGTGAGGCCAGTCCCAAGCACAGCACAGCCAAGTGACTGTTTAGCCTTGCTGCTACGTAGGAAGGGCCTTTGCCATGCTCCAAGCTCCAGTGAGGCATTTCCTATCGTGTGTTACCCTGTTTCATCAGGGTGAATCATCAGACCACCACAAAAACCTCAGGACCTCGCTTCTGCAGTCGTGATCAGAAACTGCCATTATTAAATTAGTGACCAGCCCCTATCTCTCATCTTGCTGTTAATAAAGAGAAATGAGGGCTGGAAAGAGGCTGCAGACCAGTGCCTGGAGCCAGGCTCAGATCAGCACAACTCATGTCCAGTAGCACTGCAGAGCTGCTCCTGGACACAGCACACAGGAACACGAGGTATTAACCCCACACCAAACAGGTCTGCAGCATAAACGTGATGGGTTTCCCTTCTCCAGTACTCCTCAGGATGCTGTTTCAGCGCAGCATCCCTCATCAGTACGGCTCAAGCACTCATTTGGCCATGAGGACAAGCTCACTCTCACTGGCTCTGCCTGGGCTGACATGTCATCCTTCCTCAAATGCATCTCTCACATAGGACAGATGAAAGCACACACTTAAATGCCCACTGCTCCAAATGATCCCCTCTGGGATGCATCAACCCCTTTCCCACAACTGGCATGAGATGAGCTAGCAAAGAGGAATATCTTACTTGGTCCAACCAACACCAGTTCAGAACATGAAGCTTTTTCTATCCCAGGGTTGCTGGAGACAATGACACCCATTTGAAAACAGATGCTCTCTCCTTTGGGAACCAACCCCAGCAGCCGGTCAGCACCACACACCCCACCCTGCAGCAAAGGGGAGGTCATGGTTCTGCTCTCTGGAAGAGCAGGATTACAGGGGTGGAAAGAGCTCAGAGGCAGTCACTCCCAGCAAAGACCAAGTCAACCCGATGCTGAGATAAGACCACTCATTGACCCCACCACATAGGCCTGACCAGTGGGAACCCAGCATGGGAATGCTGCAGAATATCCACTCCATCCCCCAATAACCCAAACTAGCCACAGCAGTATTTCCTATTATGTCTCCATAACCTAATCTGACCCCCTCTAGGGTCCCTCGATTAATATCAGAGAAAACTCACAAGTCCAATCACCCAATTACAGGGAGGAAAAGTTTATCCTATCTAAACAGCATGAAACGTAACCTAGATCCAGCTGCCTTGAGACTCCTGAGGGCCAGACCTCAATCCCTGGCAAGCTGAACAAACTGGGAGGAGGTCACAGGGGAGATGGGGAGGGTCTCTCCTTGCTCCTGTATCATATGAAACCTGCAGGAGAATAAGCTATTTTAATTGGTAAATCCCCTGAGTCAAGGTTTAATCCCTCTCTATTTTCACTTAACTTCCCTCACACCAAAGCAACACAGGGAATAGATGACATTCCCCACCTTGACTTGCCCAACAAAGGGAGCGCCCATCATCTTGATGGACAGGGAGGAAGGGGATAACGGTCCTCAAGAAGCAGAGTGTGCACAGACCGGCTTGGGAGATGCAAGGACGACCATGTGCCACCTAACATAAATGGTGTGGGTTAGAGCAGCCTTGATGCTGGCAGGGCAGCAGACAGGATCACAGCAACGTCCCCAGAGTACCTCCTGCACTGGGATTGAAAGGTTTCAAACCGGACAGAACAGGGTGCCCCAAGGCAGCCTTTATGCCTCCTTGGATCCCTTTCCCATCCTTATTTCCCTCCAGAGGAGCATGGAGGGACGCTGTCTAACTTCTTGGATTCTATTTCAGCCACCTGACAAAGCTGAATGCATGGGAAACCTCAACAGCAGCCAGAGGACTGGAAAGCAGATTCCCCATCCCACTCAGGATCCCAGCTCAGGCTTTGGCTACAATGAGAAGAATACGCAAAATCTCCAGGAAGATCCTACCCTGGTATGGAATTCCAATCTGAAGGGAAGACCCTTGTGCTTCACTCAGCAAATGCGCCCAAGTTCCCTCCAGAGCAGGGTTGTGTTGCATCCAGAGATGTCCCAGAGCCTAAGCTTTCCAACCAGCTCAGGGCTGCATTGCCAAGCACCAGCTTTGCAGACACAGACTGAGCTCCCCTCCAAATTCCAGCCACAATGTATTGATTAGAAATGCCTGTCTACTCAATAAAGGCTCCTATGAAAACCTTCCACTGAACTGCACTCACATGCCACGATCCGTCCGGCTGCGTTAGCAGCCTTTGCTTTTGATGCTTCCTGACAAGATGGATTTGTGGCCTTGACTTTTCCAGATCAGGAGAAACGTAATCCTAGAGGATAAAATTACAGACCAGGATAAAAAACTCCATGATTGGCCTCATTAACTGCTGTGTAAGAAGTTCAGAGCCTCCTTAGCTGGAAGGGAGCATCTACAGCTGTCCTTTGCCTTGAGGGAGAGGGAGCTCTGCACAGGCAGCACAAAGCCCTTGGCTCTTAAAGTGTATGATTTACTCATGGCACCATCCAGCCTGCTCCATCCTCTGCAGACAGCAGGGAATGGGCAGACAGTCCAGGCTTTCCACCTACTAAATGATTTGGGAAAGAGCAAAGATAATGCCCAGTTCTGTCCAAAAGGTGTCTGGGCAGATAAAAATAAAACAACCCTGGAACAACCATATGGAAATGTGAATTAATGAAATATTTTAGCAAGTGACTCAACCCTAATTGAGAGCTGAGAACCCTCCACCTCCCTTCTGCTTTCCAGGATACAAAAATGACACCGGTAGGTGGAAATAACTACAGCTGTCCCAGTGGGAGAGAAATCAGTGCTTCACAGCAAGTGTGATGGCCAAAATTAAGCACTTGCTTGGTGCTATTACACAACACATCCCAGGAAGCAGCTTCCAAAAACTTGACCTTCTCTTCAAAGGCTCCTTTTTTTGAATCATCTTTGCTTTTGCCAACGAGTGAAATGGATTCAGCGCTCCAGAAGGGCATTCTGGGTGTTGAAAACATCTTTACCCATGCGCTAGTCACAGAAGAGGCAGCAGCAGTGACAGCTTCCACACAGCAGCCCTGTCTGACCACGCTCCCTGCACATAAGCATTCACAGATGAAGCTTTGCTGCATTTCTAACCCCAGACAGTCCTCACCAAGCGAGGGTTTTGAGCAGCCAGATACCTGCCCACTGAGAAACCAGCTGAGATCCACTAGGTAGATGCCAAGGAACAAGCAGGTAGAGACAACCAAGCAGTGGCACCAGGTCCTGACCACCATCAGGTCCTCCTCTACTTTGGTCATGTCCAAGGATCTCCTTTGAACACAAGTCAAACACACAGAGACCCCTGAAAGAGCTGTTTGTTGCTTCCAGGCTGAGCACTAACCTTTCTAACCACCAGCATCAATATGGTGACAGCTGCAGTGTGGTGTCATAGATGGTGAGAGCAAAACTGCTCTCCTGAAACCAATGGAGATCATAGTGTCCTTCCTCCGCAACCTCTGGACCAACTCTCCAACCAAACATCATTATGAAAATGGCACCTATATTAACACAGGTGCCACAGGTCTCTACAGAGAGAGCTTTGCCACCACAGGGCTTTACAGAGATAGTCAACATCATCACTCACACTCAAGACCTAACAACAACACCTCTAACAACTGGTTTTAACACTCCTGCTTTAACATTCTCCACACTTCACTGGCATGAATTAAAACTCAGGATGTCCACTTATTTACCCAACTCTGGACATCAAGCTCCTACAGCTTTCCAAGGGCAGCATCGACTCCCACTGCTGTCTTTGGTAGCAAAGCTGTTGGGAAGACGGGATCCCAAAGATGATTTTAAGGCATGCAATAGGTGCACAGCCCGGTTGTAAGGTCATTGCCCTGACTCCTCACTGACAGGCACACTATTTGCTCTGCCCAGATAGTTCTTCCTCCTCTTCCAGGCTACCCCTGATTTTCACATGACAGTAGCAGCATAGCTTGCACACAAGAGGGTGTCCTGGAAGTGATGGTTGCCATAGCTATATCCATATAGCCCCAGCCATCCAGACACATCAGAATGGTGCTCTACAGGTCAGAGTTAAGTTATAAATAAGATACCCTCAAGTTTCAACTCAGAGCACAACTTACAAACCACTAAGACTTTTGGTTTGATCTCTTTGTTTTAGAGACACGATGTGTATTCAAAAGCTCCTCTGCAGAACAGCATTGCTCCAGAGAAGCCTGTGACGCTGGCGTGGTGCTGCACATAGGTTTTACGCAGCCATACCCTTCACTCAGTACATCATTCTATCTGGCCTATTCTCCAGACACCCTCCTGCCAGCTCTTCTTCATGCCGCAGGCTTGTATATAGAGGGCCCTAGTATACTAGAAGACTCTGACCAAGCTGCCAGCATCTGCATTCTTCTGCTCTGAGGTCTACGTGGTCTCCAACAAGCTCATTCAGCAGGTTGTGTTTCTGTTCTGATCCTTTCCTCAGGAATTACACGCTGTTCTGGATGAGGGCTACCTCTTCTTATGAATATGATCAGCCAAAGAGAGCCAGGAGCAGAAAGGATCCCTGAGAAATAATAAAGCTTGGGAATCTTCTCTTACACCTCACCTGAGGATTTCACCCTTCATCTTCCAATTGCAGTCTCCCACCTCAGCTCCCAACCAGAGCAAGGATCCTTCTGTCCTTCTACCTAGCAGAGGCTGGAGGATGCAGTGCTCCTCATGCCAGACCATCTCAGGTAGTGAGACTCAGGGGACCTTCTAAGCCAAGGACACCACAACGAGCAACACCCTAGGTCCCCCATCCAGCATGGCCTGGCTACAGCAACCAAAACTGAGACATGAGAAGCACTTTACACCACGGTCACATTATCCCCTCGTCCCTCCCCCTCATCCCCTTCGGAGCTTCTTAACTTCAGAAACCTCCCTCCAGAGGAGTGTTGGAGTGACAGAAAACATTTTCCAAGAGCTAATATCAGTTCCAGATGTTCACAGCCATTTCAGTTTGTACCTCACCCTGTAAAACACATTTCTCCCTCTCCCTCTCTCAAGTGCAGCGCCTGCTTCGCCCATGACATAATGCGCTGGCGGGCTCGGCCATGCACACACACATACACTCGCGCCCTCTTCGAGAGCCCCATGTTCAAACAAAGAGCATCACTCAACTACAAAGCGGGCGCACACATGCAGCTAGGAGTAACTTCCACGAGTTTTAATAAACAGTTTGGGATGTAATTGCTCCCCGTCTTCTCCGCTCGCTCCCCGCACGGTGCTGTTGAAAGCGTGGTTTGTTTCGCACAGAAGTTCACCTCCTATTAGCCTCACATTGTCCAAGGGCTGTGTTTTCCTAAGCACCAGTAACAAGCCTTTTTACGAAGCACGTACAGCCTACAGCAGCCAACCCATGCGAGCTCCCATCTTCTTCCACCCCATCCCATAGCATCACTGCCCTGTGCAGAGAGGATGCACCTTACATCAGCCCCAGAAGTCCCTCCTGACTGTGCTACAACAGGAAGAGGAGCAAATACTTCCTGGCTGAAGGAAAAGGCTCCATCTTCCAGTTGCAAATGCCAAGGAGTTTGGCAAGAGTGACAGACCAGAGGTTTTTGGGGCACAAGAGGAAGTCAGAAGACACATAAGGCAGAGGCCAGGTACCATCTAGCTTGCCATGGGGCTGAAGAGCGGGTTGACACAGCTCTAGCTCCAGCCAATGCCAGGAATCCCAATAGGAAATGGCTACAATTGCAATAAACCAAACAAACCCTACAAGCACAAATGACCCACACGTTTAAACTCAAGAGATGCAAGAGATGAATGGCAGCAGCTTCAAGAGCCCTCAAGCCTTGCGCTGCCACACTCTGCAAATCTCCATCATGCAGGCCCCAGTAACAGAGCAACCTGTTCCTACCTGCCAGGAGATTGATGAGGAAGGAAGATTTGCTCTAAAGATATGCCCAAAAGCCATCCACATTTCATATCCCACACCCCTCTCCCGAAGCTTCTCCCTCCTGGGGTTGCCTTGTTTTGTGATGCTGGTCAGATGTGAGGTGCAACACAACGGGTAGATGATGGTGATGAGGGAACACCCACAGCAGGACTTTTGGCTGGGCGAAGCACAGTACAAGTGTGCACTGCTACAAGCCTGTAGCAGTCAGCATCTCTGCAAACCTATGCAAGGTATTTGCAAGAATCAAGTCATCTGGCACTAGAGGCCTGTAGGGTAATGAAGGAATGCAGGCAGGAACGTTGTTTGGTTCTAAACAACATGGAAAAAAAGGGAGACATTTAGGATTGGCTTTTCTCTGTAATTGTTAATGGGGTCACTCTGTCCCAAGCAGTCCCCCAGAGCAAGGCAAGGGGAGGGCAGCTCCCCACAATGGATTCAATCGCCTGTCAAACACATGGCAGTCATAAAAGGGAAATAATGATAATAAGCTCTATTTCCTCCTTTGGCTGCCAGGCAGGGATCCAGCCACTTCAAAGGAGAAACCCCACATTTCCTTGGCCTGGCCTCACCTGAGTGATGTGTGAGCAATCTGGAATCCCCATCCAAAACAAAGCCCCTCCTTTGGTGGCTTGTTTTCTGTCTCCTTCACTGGAGGGTGCCCCTCCAAGATAAAGAACAAGCGTTCTTCCATGCCAGGAAACTGGAAACATAACCCAGGGGCCATGGCTGTATGGGGCAGTGCTGGAAGTGGATAGGAGAGGCTGCAGAAGCAGAAAAGATGGGCCTGAGATGAACAGAGAGGGTTCAAGACTTGCCTGCGGCTGGGAGCTGGAGCACTTTGTGGCAGCTCATTGCAGCACAGGGCTTGGCTCAGAGATGAGTAAGGAGAAGAAACAAGCCACCTCCACAAGCTGAGGAAGCTTCTGACCAGGACCTGAGGACTGTGCACAACTCCTGATCTTGATCTGAATGATCTTCCTGAAATCACCTTCCCAACACAAGAACACAGACAAATGCCTTGCCTGGATGCCCAGGAAGCCTCTGCAAGAACACAGAGAGGTCCCCACCTCCAGGCTTGTTCCTTGTCTTTGCAGGCAGCCTGAACACACACACACACACACACACACCCCTCACATAAGCCTTAAACCAAATGAGGTTTTAATGACACAGAGTGGGAGCTGCTGCTGAGCTCCAATGACAAAGCTGTTCCTTTGCTCCAATGACAGGTAGAACCCTTCTTCATGTTCCTTTACCTAGAAGGGCTTGAAATAAGGCACTGCCAGCACCTGGAGGAAGCAGCCTTCACAGAAAGGGAAATCTCTGCTTTGGTCAACACCACTGGCTGCCCTTGACATATCACATACGTATCTTAAACAAAGTACATCCTGAATCCTCAAGCAGAAAGCAGCAGGAGGCTTTGCCTGGCTTTCCCTGCATCAGCAGCGTCAGTTCAGGTCTCAAATCCTATATTCCAAAATAAATCACTGATTCACCCAAATCAACCCCCATGATTCACGCCCCAGCAGCTCCCAGAGCACGGCTTGAATTGCTGACAAAGCTTTTGCAAGGCACAGAGCGCTCAGTCTAAGCCTGAGCTGGGAATCAAACTCCAACCCAGGAAAGTTTCAGGTTCCCCTGGAAAAGTTAAGTGCTGCTTAAATGATCTCCCTATGTATCAGAGGCTTTGAGTTACTCTACTATGTGTGCAAGGCAACTTGAAGTGTCCTTTCAAAGGCTGCCATGCAATGCAGTACTCACTAGAAGGGACCAGTAAAGCCCTTGAGCTATTGAGAGCTAGCGTCTTCCCACAGCCACCATCCTGTAGCATTTCACACTGCTCAGACCAATCGCTTCAGTCAGAAGCTCCAACTCACAGCTCTCCTACCCCAAGAAAGCAAATCATTTCCTTCTGTCATGCTGTGTCTTTGTATTTCCTCTTTCTCTCAAATACCCCAATAACACCTTGGCTTTATGCACCACTGTCCACAAAAGCAGCAGCTCCCAGCCAGGCAGGGCACAGGATGCATCACCCTGTACCCTCTGCACAGAGCGGAGCAGCACCCACCTGTGTATAGATCCGTGTCAGTGTACTCATCCACCTTCTTGTGCTGCAGGACGTAGTCAGACACCTTGGCCCCGATGGCAGGCTGCACATCCAGCCACTCCAGTGAGACCACAGTGCTGGAGGGCTCCACGCTGGGAGAGAGCCGTAGGCTGGGCAGGAGACAAGAAAGACACCAAGTGAGACATCAGTTCCCTTTATAGGGAGGAATCCACTTCTGCAAGCAGCACAACCCCAGGCAGGGCTCACACATACATAGGGATGTGCACAAGGGGAAAGCAGGTAGGTGAGCATGGAGGAACTTCCAGATGAAGGTCAATTGCAGCCTACTGCAATGTGTCCTTTTCTCCCCCTTCTCCTGGAAAAGCCTAGGTCATGTAGTCATAACCATGCAACCCAAACATCCATAGAACAGTTTGGGTTGGAAGGGACCTTAAAGCTCATCCAGTTCCAACCCCCTTCAGGGACACCTTCCACTAGAATCCCACCTAAAGGAACTTCGGCAGCCCCATGGGAAACCAAGGAGCAGAAAAGACAGGGAGGCTCCAGCTTAACCTTCATATAACCCAGCAGGGTTGAGTCTACAGGAGGGGAGGATCCTGTGTGCATTGCCAGAGCAAAGGGAGGGAGAGAAGGGGCAGGTGTGGCTGTGAATTTACCCAGCTGCAAGTGAGCAAAGCTCTGATGGGTGTGAGCATCAGCCAAAGCAGGGCAGCTGTGCAGGAGCTCCTGCCCGGGATGACGTGGGTAGGGGACAAGGCAGAGCAGCTTTGTGCTCCTGGCTGTGTTAGTGCGAAGGCATCTTCTCTCTTTGCACCAGGGTAAATGACGACATGAAATACAGGGCTACAGAAAGTCCAGCTCCAAACACACAAGTGTGTTTGTTGGACTCGGGATGGGAAATGAATCCCCGCTGAGGATATTGGCTCACTAAGAAGGTGTTCTGCTCCTTGTGGCTCGCTGGAGCCAGTCTTCCTGCTTTCTCAGCTAATTTCCCATCAGTTTGCTCCTGATTCGCTCTTGCTCTGACAAGCCACAATGAATTGCACCGTAATTCCATTTCTTTCAGCATCTGAAATCCCATTCTACAAGCTTTGCTAATCAGGTGATGAAAATCTACAAGGAAACCTTCCAGGGCCACAGTCGGAGCCAGGATATCCTAAAGGCATCAGTCTCACAGTGAGGAGTGCTGGCCTGCGGCCCCGGGGCTCGCAGGTGAGGGGCAAGGAGATGCCCATGGGCTGAGCCTGCAGGAAAGGGATGGTGCTGGGGGGCCCTGACCCATAGAAGGGGCTCACACGGATACGTACACGGGTGGAGGAAGAGGGCTGCAGTTGGGGAGTCCATTCTCATCGAAGGCGTTGAGGTCGCACCTGCACCAGTCTTCAATAACATCGCCTTTCCCCGAGCACCAGTATGAGCTCATCAGGGCTCCCTTGAAAGCCTGATGTGAGAACAAAAAGCGTGAACACGTGTGCTAAAGACTCAGTGAAATCCAGCCACTGTGCAGGACTCGGCACCAGGGATACGTGTGCGCAGAGCCCCAGCATCAGGGAATACAGAGTGGATCCTCCCCACCTCTGCCACAGACCCTCTGCATGGCCCTGGGAGCATCCCTTCAGCTCCTGGGTATCGAGTGATGCTGGTTTATCCCTGGGTGGGGATAGGGAGCATCTGCATGATCCTGGAGAGGAATCCTGTGTTGGTAGACTAAACTGCCTGAAGAAACACTAACTTAAGCCTGTTGTGACACCAGACATCATATGCAGGGTACGTGCTGCTGCGTACAATGAAATGCATCCCCGTGCCTGCTCCATAGCTGTTTCTGTTTCTCTTATATTAATTTCTCCATCCCCAGCCACACAGCCCACTTCCATCCTTCTCATAGGTTATTCATAGGAGCTGCCCTCCTGCAAGCAAATTGCTGCTTTATTCACTGTGTAAGGAATACTCACAAGCAAAATAGCAGCATGTGGAAGCAAAAGACAAAATCCCATTAAACACTTGCAGGGCGTTTGCCCAGCCTGGCAGTTTCCTCTCTGCAGCCTGTCCCCAGCCTGACCAGAAGCCCTTCCAATTCTCTTAGTGATGCCAGTGGATCCCCAGAAGCACAGCTTTTCCTCTGCTGAATCAGGCTGAAACACCAACTGAATTCCCAAAGCTCTCCATGTCTAACTGTATGGTGTGCTCCCTGCAGCATGGTGTTGGTCCCTACACTGCAGCATGGAGCATCCCTCGCTCCATACCCTGCTGTATCTCAGACTACATGGATTTAGTGGTTTCTCCTGCTACTCTTTGCCTGTTGTGCCTAAATCAACCCCCAGCTTAGAAGACAGGTCTCTCCCTGCACACACACACATTGAATGTTCACTCCAACCCTGTAAAGCCGCAACGCCCTGCTAGAATAATCAGAACACCAAAACTCTATCCACTAAAACAAACCTCTTTGTAATGCTTTTGACCTTTTCAAAGGCACTTTCTGGGGTGGAAACGCCTTCACGGGTCCTCATCCATGCAGAGCAGCCCAGCTCACAGCATCTCTATTCCACCCATTCAAAACTGCCTGCGGATGCCTGGCCCCAGCAATACCGCAGGTCACGCCTTAAAGATAAACCCCTGCCCTTTGAGGGGGAAAGGGACAGCTCCAGCGGCTCCGGGATTGAGCAGAAAGCTCTAGGAAATGCACCATCCAGGGAGGTTTCTGAAAGCAGGGATATAAATAGAGCCTGACATCAGGGCTCCCATTGTCCAGAGCCAAACACCCCGAGCACCTTTAACCAGGCGCCTCGAAGCTTTCATGTCTGAAACAGTTTCTGCTTCCAGGCATTTTACAAAATGGGACTGTTACAAAAGGGGGGAAAAGAGAAAAGGAAGGAAAAACCATGTAAAAGAGAGAAAATGGGATGTTATTTTGCTTTGTTCTTTAGACTGGAACCGAAGAGCTGGGCTGGAGGGGGTATTGCAAAGTAAGGGAAGCAAGGATAACAGAGACGAGTTTATCTGGTACCTGAATACATGAGTGCAGATACACTTGTGTAGGGAGCAGCGGTGCTGTGCAGGGTAGAAACACAAAATGATTCATGCAGATAGATGGGGAAGTGTATGCTTTCCTTAGGAAGCAGGATAGATACGTGTGTTGTGGGTACGTGTGCACAGACATGCACTGCGGGTGAAGACAGACATGGGTAGATCCTTGTGCTGTCATCCTGTCCCCATCCCAGACCCTCATGGCTCTTCCTGCACATTCCAACGCAGGGACGAAATCTCATCCACCCCATCCTTGCCCTTTAGCCAAATCCAATAGTCAATTCCTTCCTTCTGCTGGTAAACGCAAGGCAGGATGAGCAATCCCTGCTCTGCCTCACACACGTTTCAATTAGATCCTGCAGGTTCCCAGCCATCATCTGCCTTGTGTCAACCTTCACACAAACAAGGTTAGCTCAGTGATGCATCCTTCCAGTGCTCTCATTAAAGCACCTACGTGCACTAACCAGGTTCCTCAGAGCACGGCCAGCTCCTGGTGCCAGCATCCAGCTGACGTCAGAGCCAGGACTCACCTTCTCTCACTTTCCAGCAGGATTCCAAGCCAGCAGTTTCTAGGATCTTCCCAGCAGTGCTGGGGAGCACACAGCAAAAGGTGGGGAAGTGGCAAGAGTGAACTGATGGAGGGGAAATGGGTAAGACCGTGCAGAAAGAAGGGATGGAGCTCCCTGCATAAAGATGCTCAACATCGTTTTAGGAAGCTCTACACCCTCCATGGGGATACCAGCCTGCTCTATGGGAACAGTTGCTCCTCAGAAAGTTCAGGACAAAGGGAAGGTCTCCATGAGTGTTGAGGACTCTCTGGTCCTCCAGCACTGAAGCCAGACACAGTGTTTGCTATAGCTCACACCCAACCCACCCTTCATGCCCTCAGCTCCCCAGCCTGCTCCAGGCTCTGGCTGCAGTGGCAGTGGCTGCTCTCAGGCAGAGATCAGCAGCTGAAGTCACCTTCCCCTGCAAAAGCAATAGCTCAGCCCCAAAGGTGGCAGCCACGTGAAAACCTCTCCTTCTCTTTCTCCTGACAACGCAGCCTGGGAGGTATAGGACTGATCACCCAAACCCAGAGGAACAGCAGCTGCCACCCGAACCAGGAGCCCCACAGCACAGAAGACCAAGAGCAGTGGACAAAGGATGCGGCAAAGGTGCTGAGTCCCATGGGCAGCAGCAGCCTTTGGGAGAGCTTCAAGTGGGAATGCACAGGGACCTCCCTGGTTTGTGGTGGCTGAGGATGCTTCTTCATTTGCCTTGGAGTGGGAAACTCTGTTTGCCCTGCCATTCTCTGCTGCTGTGCTTGGAAACGTGCAGCAAACCCCCTGCATCCTGGCACCCTCACATACAAAAAGACCATCTCCACCATGACCATCTCGCCATAGTGGTCATACCAAGCTACCAAACCAGGAAACCCCAATAGGCCCTACCAGCATGAGGGGCTTCCCAGGAGCATCCCTGTGTGATGGGGATGGCAGCATGGCCCTCAATGCGCTCACCAACCGCTCCTTTGGATCTCAACGCCCCTGTGTGCCCAAAGGCAACTTTATCTTTCATTTCAAAGTATCCAAATTGTGTTGTTTCCCTGTGAGTCAGCCCATTTAGTTTATGTCCTTCACTGCCAGAGGGGAAATTTATGAGATGAGAAACTGGCTCGAAACGTTTATTTTCTAGATGACGAGTCATGCCATTAGATATATAGCATTATGAATCATAAGAACAGCATCTAATTTGCTCTTAAAGGTATAATAGGCCTGACTCCCCACACCCATACACACACATATATTGGATTGATAGTTCCCCCCTAGATGGCTAGTTCATTTGTTTTGACACAAGCAAGACTTAGAGGACCATAAAGTCCCATCTTACCATAAGTTAAGCCTATTCATAAAACAAATATTAGGGAAACGAACGATCAGCTAAGCACATTTATCCTACACTCAGTTGCATATGGATCTTTCTCCTGTTGTTATTTGTGCTCAGGGGGAAGCCATTTGGGCCCCTTTTATAGCTTAGACACTCTGCAACAGAATATAGAAGAACATTTCCTTTGTCCTCTGTTAGACCTGGCTGATGGAGAGAGGAGCATTAAGTTATTTCAGACTTGTGGGGTTTCTGTTGACATCCCCAGAGGTAAATTGCAGGACATGAAGGAACCTTTCAGATCAGCATCAGCAATACCACAGGGATGGGATACTGGAAATGGCATATATTGGGTGCTTATTGGTCAGTATCTGGTCTTCTCCGTGGCTGGCAGGGATATGAACACCTGGTTCTATTGTTTCTTTAGGTTTCTTTGTGGTTGGTGCACACACTTCAGCTTCTGGGAGAACTAAAATACAGGCAGATTAAAACCACCACAAATGAGCACGCAGGCTGGACAGGGATGTGCTGCAGACAGTGGGGATGATCCAGCAGCTGGAAATGTGGTACATTGCAGGGTTTGCACTGTTTTCCCTGGTCTTTGTTTGCTTCTTTGTTCTTTTTCTCAATGCTGAAGGAAAAGAAGAAGAGTGGAATGAGGCTGGGTCATGCAGGCAGACAGGCTCAGCCCCATATGCAGGGAAACAGTCACCCAGCGACGCTACCCCATACGGAGCCCGGCACAACAGGATCACTGACCCAAGCTCCTGGATGCTGCTGTGCTCCAGGCAGACTGAAGATAGCAACAGCATCAAGGGAAATCAAGGGAAAGAACACGGGGCATAGGCTCAAGCAGGGATTTCAGAGCCTGAACGGGATGCTATCATGATGACAGGCTGGCTACAGGAAAAGCTTTCCATGCCCTTACAGTCAAGCTTAGTGCTGGTCACAGGAGATGAACGCTGCCCCTTAGTCTAGACATGTCAGGGGCAGGGAGGAAGGAGGAGGAAAACTACGGATTTCCCAGGCCAGAGACTCTTTCCAGGATCACGCAGTTCGCGTCTGGAAGTCTGCTCCAGGTTCGCAGCAAAGGAGGATGAAGTTTCCCTCCTGCTGTTGGCAGGTGATCTCATCTTGTGCTGCTCACACCCTGCCTGCCTCCGGCTGCGTGTCCCCGGGGAGCAGCATCACCAGCACTTCATCCTGGGGAGGCACAACAGTGCTGTGCCGGAAAGGTCAGGGTGCTGGAAGGGACCCAGGGTGGGCAGAATCCTGCTTTCTGTTATTGATGGGATCCGAGGGAGCAGCAGAGGACACTGTAAAACCTGGCAGCGGGGGAAAGCAAAGCCCCGTGCTGCGGAGCCAGCTCCGCTTTCACACCTCGGCTACAAAGCTCCTCATTCTAGCGGTTACAATGCCGCTATTCTTCCCCTGGAAACGCGAGTCGGATGTGAGCTGGAGCTGCAGCAGGATGCTCGAGTGCAAGGAGGAGGACAAGGGCCAATTAGCAGATATTAAACCAAAGCAAAACCAAATAACACCCCCACCTCCCACCCCAACCCCAGACCAAAACACTCACCTCCACCATGTCCCTGTTGGCCCTGGCTCCCTTTCAGCTTTGGAGGTGGAAAAAGAAATCCCTGGCACCGGCTCTCCATGCCTTCAGGGGCTGCTTTAGGGAAGCTGCGTGTGTGCAGGGGGGATTGCTGGCCTCTGGGTGTTGTATAAGGGGACAAAGTGAGCCTATGGCCGTGAGGATGCCTTTCACCCTGTCTCCATAGCCTCCTGCAAAACCTCACCTGTCTCTTGCTGGACCCAGATAGGCAGAGGACATCAGAAGAATCAGCCTTGAGATACAGGGTGATGGGAAAAGCCCAGGTATCCACCCTTCTGAATGGGATTCAAGGGGTACAGCCAAACTCTTCCCAGAGAAACGAGTCCCAGTTTGACTTCTCCAGCCTCTGCCTTGATTCCTGTCCCTCCTCTTCAGGCTCATGTTTGTCCTGGTGCTGCTCAAGTCCAGGACCGATCTCCAAGCACATCTCCGGACTCCCCTGATGGAGGTTTGCTTCCCTATGGGCTGAACTGGGATGGCTGCAGGGACAATGTCCACCCAACAGAGTCAAGGGCTCCTCTCCTAGGCACAGCTGTGATTTCAAGGCCAGCAGCAAAGCCCAGACGCTGCCCAACAAGGTCATCTCCTGCTGCAGAGGGTCTTGGGGTGCCAGCACCAGAATCCTGGATTTCCCAGGGGTTTCCAGGTGCTCCCAGATTTTCCATCTGCTGTGCCCTTGAGGGTAATGTCAATGCCAAAGTGAGGGGTCACAGCACCAGCAAGACACTTGGATACTCCAACTCCTTGCCCAGGGGTTGGAAAGCCATATGCTGAACCCAGTTTGCACTGAACAGAGTGGGCACCCCACCACCTTCACGGACAAGCATTGATGGAGGTATGATGGACACGTTTCACCCCATTGTGGGCCCTTCAGACTCTCCATCCTGGTAATTCAGGCTTGGTATAAATGCACAGAAAGGCTCCAAGTACACTGCCAAGGCACGGCTCCATCACACTGTGCCTTCCAACAGCAATTGCAAGACAACTGTGATCCCAAGAACTGACCAAGAGCCAACAGAAGACATCAAAACCAGCTACACTTCTCCCCTCTGCTGAAACACAGCCACCAGAGCAAGTGAGCAGCAAGGGAACAGAGATGGGCTGGATCCAGGAGGAAAAGTGACCCTGGTTTGTGTAGCTCCTTCTGAAACCACCGCCACTGCTTTGCCATGGTCTGTATGAGCAGCTAGCCTGCTCCAGGGGAGGGAGGACACGTGCTCCATCATCATCAATGCATGGAGAACAAGCACACTACGGTCCATGCACAGGCAGCAAAGCAGCTCTTGCTGAGATCCCTGCCAGGGTCCCAGCCATGTACGGGCTCTTGCCTAGGCCAATGGGGCTGGCAGAGTGGGGATGTGCCCACAGTGAGCCCCCACACTGTGAGGAGGCCATGGCTGCAGGCAGATGCTGAGACTACTCAAGTCTCGAATTAAATCAAGGTCCTGGGGGTCTCCTAAAATCCAGGCTCCACGCCCATTTGTCTCCTTAAATACAAACGGGGGTTGAATCCATTTCCCACTAGGAGCGAGATTGATCTCTGCTGCCCCACTTCCCTGCATCCCCCTCAGCACACCACCCCCTAAGCACTTCTGCAGCTGGAGAAGCTGCTCTGCTAAAACAGCTTTGTGTTTGTTTCAGGTTTCATAGAATCATTAGGGTTAAAGGGACATCTGATCATCGTGTCGAACCCCCTGCCAGGGCAGAGCCACCCAGAGCAGGGCACATGGAACATCTCCATGGTGGGTTTGGGATGTCTCCAGAGAGGAAGACTCCATAACCCTCCTGTGCAGCCTGTGCCAGGGCTCTGCGACCCTCACATAAAGAAGTTCTTCTTCGTGTTGAGGTGAAACTTGTGTTTTAGTTGATGGCCATTGCTCCTTGTCCTGTCGCTGGGCATCACTGGAAAGAGTCTGGCACCATCCTTCTGGCACCCGCCTTTGAGACACTGATCTGCATTGATGAGATCCCCTTTCAGGCTGCTCTTCTCTATACTGATCAGGCCCAGCTCTCACAATCTCTCCTCAAAACAGAGAAGCTCCAGAGCCCTGAGCATCCTTGTGGCCCCCTTTGGACCCTCTCCAGTAGCTCCTTGACTTTCTTGTGCTGAGAAGCCCAGAACTGGGCATCCTTGTTCCTCCCAGTGCCCCTCAGGGTTAGTTGCCCATTCACCTTCCTTTGCAGAATGGGCAAACCTGGGGTCTTACTTGCTCAGCCCATGCCTTTTGGTGAACACCAGAGCTATGGGAAGTCCATCACCCATCCCATGAAGAGAGAGCAGGCATCAATATCTGGTGGTGGAGGAGTAAAGCCACCGCAGCCTGGCTATCCTCTCCTTTGGCTCCAGGATGTTCACTAGATAGAAACCAGCCAGGATCACCACATTTCTCTCTCATCACATGTACTCAACAGTATCCTGCCCTTGAGGTGCTGGGGGCATTTTGTCAGCAGAAAACCCCACAAGAGCAGTGGAGCTATAAACAGCAATGGTGCTATAAACTTACTTGGGCTAGTTTAATCCCACCAGGAGCAGTGGAGAGAGGGCTCCATCATTGCCTCTGCTCCCAAAAGCAGCCCTTCCCCTGTGAAACCTTCCACCCATAGCCACACCAGCAATGAAGAAGCCATGCAACAAAGCCCCTCAAAAGGTGCTTGGACTTTCAAACACATTTCCTTGACCCTGAGGAGCTCCTTGCCCAGCACTGCCAAAGCCCCCAGCCAGGATGCAGCTAACAGTGACCACACAAGTTCTCTGATCAATGCTATTAAACCATAGGAGAGAGAGAAACACCTCTTAGCATGGCTCAGTCTATAGTCCTCATTGCCTGAATGAAGGAAAAGAGGGAGTATTCCCATCGATGACTGGCAGTGCCCTGATCCACTCCTCTTTCTCACTACTGGGATCAGAAGCGACGCTTGAGCAACACTGGGGGGACAGACCAAATCCCTGCTCATCACACACAGCTGAGGGTTTCCTTACACAGCACAAGTGCCTCTGGATAAATGCTCTTCGGGAAGCAAAAGGCAAAACCTGACCCCTGGAGCCCTCCTAATTTCAAGCCCTTGCTTTGAAAGCAAGGAGAAAACAGCAGTTCCCAATGACAGGGAAATCAAGGGGTTTCCAACGTAATTCACATGGGCAAAGCAATAGATTTTCACCTGATCTCCCTCTTGGAAATGATCAGTTTTAGGGCTGAAATCAAACATGCTCACACTGAAACACCACAAATCAGCCCAAGGCAGACACCCAGCATGAAACTGAAACCCCAGCACTTCAGAGCCTGGTAACTGAGCACACAGCCTTGTACAAGATGGTAGCTGCAAGCTTTAAAAGGCAACTCACTGCAGTGGGGCAGATGACAAGGCAAACCTATACAAACTGAAGCGGGCAAAATGTCTTTATCTGTGTCTCCTCATCTCTGCTGGATGGAAACACAGGAAATATATATATATAATAATTATATATACATATATACTTTCAGCATACTTCACAGATGTTCGTATCCACCTTATTACAGACCTTGCTTTCTCTCTGTACACGTATACAGTTACCTACGTGGACATATATGCAAAGAGAATGAACTTCACTGTTTACCCCTATTATTCTGCCAGTGTCTCACCACCCTCATAATACTTTCTCCCTAGCGTCTAAATCTGCGCAGAGACTGAAGGCAAACCAAAGGGTGACTAAAGCAGGATCACAGCGGTGGAGCTGATCCATCACTCACCTCCCTGGTATCGTTGTCCTGGATCAGAGCGTACAGAGGCACCACACGGTTGATCTCCAGCAGAACCGGTGTGGGGCTGAGCTGCTCCTTCCCAGGGCGCCGGCACAAGTGGCAAGTGGATGGGCAGCGCCCTTTCTCCTCGCAGTGAATCTCCACACCTGAGATGAGGTGGTCATCGGACAGCATCTGTGCCGTCAGCAGGCCTGAGAGATAGGTGATGAAGGGCATGGATTTCAACTCCTTCTTGTTCCCAAGCTCGGTTGTTTCTGGATTGGGGAGAGGGAAGAAACCAAACAACATCAAAGAAAGCTTAGCACAGGCATATTCTCAAAGCCAAGCTCTGCTGCAGACAGGATAAACGCAGCTGCTGGAGGCCAGGTGGGAGCAGGAAACCAGAAAGGTCAAGGACAGTAAAACAAGACTTGCAGGTCACTGCTTGGGAATGGGTAGGAAGTGTGAGCACAGATAAGCACTTCTGCAGTGGCAGACTGACCAGGTTCTCTTCCTTCTTCTTTTTAACTTGCTTATGCACCTTCTGCACTTCAAAATGAAACAAACCACCCAAGTATATCCTACCTGCCAAAGAGAAACCGCTCCACAGCGATGAGGGCAAGGAGCTGACTCCCCTCACCCTCACCCCAAGCCCAGCCCTCTCTAGGCCCTGTGGTCTTTAGCTCTCTCTTTTGGGTAACACATTATCCAGGACACTGAGATGGAACCAAAAGAGGATGCAAAGAGACTGCACTGAGGGATGGAGCCCCTGGGCAGAGAGTATGATGTGTATGGGAATGAACTCACCACACGGGAAGAGATGGAGGCATTACCAAACCCAAACGGTCAATATGCTGCTTTCAGGAACTATTCAGCCCTTTGAAACCCATTGTGAAACTTCCTGGTGGTCTCAACCACAAGGCAATGAACCCAAGAAAGCCTTACTTTGTTCTGCCTTGGTCCAAACACTTGCTAAGGACAAAGTACAACACCTGGTGCTACCCTGACCACAGGAGACAGGACTCCTGTCTCCATCTTGTGCACCTCTATTTAAACCCTTCATCTGTAGACTCCTCTTGGGTTGACCCAAGGAGAGCCCAACTTTCATAACCTGGTGATAGACTTGGAGGAGAAAAGCCTTTCTCCATCCTGTGCCCAAATGAGGCTCCCAACACCATGAACTGGATGAGGCTTCCAACACCCTGAACTGGATGGCTGCTGCCTCCAGCAACAACACCCCAGTCCCATGAAGGAGCTGCAGAAGAGCAAGAATTGTCTCAATGCCCTCGGCTCGCAGGGACATGCAGCTGATCTGGTAAGGCACTAGTCAATTAGGAATACCAGTAAACACAGCATCCATTCATGACTCCCGATGGCCTCCAGGCTAGGGACAGCCTCCCCTGCTGCCTGGCTGACAGGGGGCACTTCTGTGTTCAGGATCAAAGCTGAACAAAGCAGAACAAGCAAGTTTCCATCTTTCAGTGGTATAAAAGAGGGGAAAGCTGCTAAGATAAATCAAAACAAGGCTGTGAGGAGATGTCCCAACATCTAGAGACACTGGGGTACACAGACATGGAAAATGAGAGCTGGGGCTGGTTCCTGCAGAGATAGTTCTCCAGAAGAGCAGCTCCAGGCAGATTCAAGCCTCGTAAGGGGAAACCATGAAGCCCTGACAGATAAACTAGGTGGCTCAGAAAGAGGGGAACTACAAGGTGACCTCTTCTTGCTCCTGGGCAACATGTTTTTAACATCGCTATTGAACTACAGGTAGAAGAGAAAGGAGATGACAATGGCACTTCTGTGCTGCAGAGCTTCTTCGTCACAGCTAAACTGTGATTTTGGAGATCCTCCATGGGGAAGGAAGTTTTGGAGCCATGCTGTAAGGGAGAACATGAACACAGAACTGAAGAGAATGTGGACTCGGTTCTCATGATTGGCAATAGGGTATCAAACCTTCCTTCCTGAAATACTGGCTTTATAGTTAAGAATTGGACGGCTTGCATCAAATGTCTGGATGTGGCCTTAACACAGGCTATAGCTTAGCCTAAACCTAGCTAAGGCTTGTCTGGAGATGTGGCACACATTTTCCAGCCTTTCTGACAATCATTGTTCAAGTCACACACACAGGCTTCCACCAACACCTGGAAGAAGCCCTGGAGACAGCCCAGGCTGATGGACAGTGTGGTCCAGCTGCTAGAGCATCACTCTGGGAATGCCTCAGTGGAGGCTCCCTTCAAAGTTACCTGTTCTGTCCTTCTCCCTCCATGTCACCAATCGCCTGCATTGAAGCACAGGACACTCAATGCATGTGGCCTCAGGGGCTCTTTGAGTGCAAACAAGCAGTAAGAAGCGGGATGAATGAGCAAGAAGAGCACTTCCCTTGGTCTTCCTCAGTCTGTTTTTGCAAGGAGGAAGCTGGGGCAAGTACCCTGTACCCTAGGAAAGGTACACCCTGGGGGTGGTGGTTTCAAGAGCTCTCCAAAGGGACTGGCATGAAAGCAATGGTTCCTCCTTCCTCCTGAAGGAAACCCCGATGGAGCAAAGGCATTTCAGGAGCAGCAGTCATCAAATGGAGCCGCACAGTCTCATATAAACTCATATATAACTCATATATAGAAAATCTCATATATATTCAAATAAAGTAAGGCAGAAAACTGTAAGGCACAGCTCCCTTTCCATACAGCCAGGCACTCAGCCACAGATTAACCATGGAGCCTTGTGACTCAGGGAAGACGTCACAGGTAAGGTGGAAATCTCTGTATTTAATCCTCTTTGTAACAGCTGAAGCCCCAATTACTTTAGGGAAAAGGATTCCTTTGCATCCTTGCAGCCTGGGGATGTAAGGGGCTACTGAAGCTGAGCTTACAGGTTCAGTGTGCTGGAAATGGATCCACAGTGTTCCCTTGTAATGAAAAGGCTCTGGGTACACCTCCAAAGGAGGAGGATGAAATAGGATGTGGCTCAGCAGAGGGAGATGGGTTTTGCTGCCAGCTCTCAGCCAGACAAGCACTTGGAAGTCATCCGCACTGGATAGCAGATCCTTGTAGCAGTTATGGAAGGAGCTTTGGGGGCTTAAGTGCAGTCCTGACAAAATATTTACCCCCCTTCTGCTACTAAAACCCATGTGAGAGTGCCAATTGCACACCCTGCTTGGGATCCAACTGATCCAGAGCTGAGGACAGGCAGCAAGGAGGAACTGCTCCTCATCTGCTTGCTGACAGGGTGAAAAGCATCGGCTCCAGGCGCCTCATCCCTAGAAAGCTGGTGATCTTGATGGAGACCGTGCTTCCTTCTCTTCCCAACCACATCACCCACCACTCACAGCATCTCAGAGAGGATCCAGAACTGGGAGGTATTGTTCCTAAAACACACTCCCTTATTCCTAGATCTGCCACGGCAACTGTAGCCCAAGGAGAAGGCATCTGGGTCCCTCTATCTCCCTCTTTCCTACCTTCAAGTTCTGGCTTCCTGCTCAGCCGCCTGCCTGCAAGGAGAGTGCTCAAGGGCCAGCCTGCTCGTCCCACAGGGAACAGGAGAAATCACATATATTCCTGGGGGCTCAATCTGTCTTTTGATTACCTAAGTCATTGTACAGCACCCATCAGTGCTGAGGCCCAGCTGAATGGCTGCTTCTGGAACAAAACATGGGCAGCCCAAATCTACTCCTGGTGAGGCCAAAGGAACATTTGCCGCTGGACTGGAGAGAATCAGAACCAGACCTTTCAACATCCCATTGCACTGCATCTCCAGCTGCCAAAAGAAACCCTCCTGCTGCTTTCACTGCAAGCTGGGCCCAGTCCATATTAAGTAAACCCAGCTTTAGGGTTCAGATCCACATTGCATAAGCCCCATCCAGAACTGGACAACATCCCAAAGCACTCAGACTGCTCTTGCAAAACCTCTGCTTCACTCCTAGGGAAGGGCTTTGCAGGTGACTGCTGCTGGGTGCTCCAAAGGTCCTGTTCTGGCAGGAGGATGAGGCTTGGCTGCAGAAGCTGCAGCAGCAGTGGGGATATGAGGGCTTCCTTATCAGCCCTTGCATCTGAACGTGCTTTTGCTGGTGAGTCAGTTGGATTCTGGCAACATCTGTTTGGAAGCGCAGCACCGCGGATGTGGTTAGATGCATCACGGCAACTTGTGGGAGTTATTAGTTTGTTTGTCTGAAATATGTATTTAAAAGAAAGAGGGGAAAAAACAACCAACAACAGCACAACACAACAAGTAAAATAACAGCTCCTGCCAAGAGTCAAGCCTGGCCTAAGAGAGGATGAGCAGCACGGAGTGTGCAGAGGTATCACTCACAAGACTGGCTCTGGGCTCCATCAGGGTTTATAACCCCACAGTATGAGATGATTGCCTGCGCAGGGGTCCCTGCTCAGGATGCAGCAGTCGCAGATGTGAGGAAATACTTCCAGTAGCACCTCCTAGCGCCCACACAAGAAGGAAGCACCATAACACCACTGTGATAACAGTAACAGCACAACACCTAATCCTTTGTACTGGAGTTTGTCCTGAGGGCTCCCAGAAGATGATGGGTTTGCCAGTGGTCCAAGCATTCTAATACAGCACCTCCTCTAGAAGATCCCAAGTCATTCCAAAACTGGGAATCACTCCACTTACCACAAGTATGCAGTCACATCAGGGGTAGGACGTGGTAGCTCTTCAACAGCAGAAAAAGCTTGGAACAAGGAGAGGAGAAAGCTCTCCAGCTGAAGCTGTAGAGGGAATGTCAGGAATGGACCCAGGTGGGGATTCCTCCAGGCTCAGCAGGTTAACCCCACCAACACTAATGGGCTACTCATCTGGCCCTGATTTAGGACCTGGGCTTGTGCATTCCATGCATGGAAGAGGTAACTTGGGTCCACTTCTGCCCTAGTGCCACCACAGGCAGGGCAGCGGGGATTTACAGCCAATGCACATCCATTGGCACAGGCTGCCCATTTATTACTTGGTGGAAAAATACCCCATTTGTTTGCAAATCCATCAGAAAGGACTTAGAAAGAAAATCAATCCCTGTGTTTGCCTGGGAATTTCTCTTGCAGTGAGGTACTGTCAGTGTGGTAACCACCAGGGCTGCAAAGAGCCTGAACAGATTTAATGCTGCCCACTGTCTGTGATGGGAAAACACTGCTTGGGGCTGCAAGGAAGGTGTTGGTGCAATGTCTGGGGCAGCCAGCAGTGCTCTACTATCACACATGCACCCATGGGTTCAAGAAGCACAGTGCCAGCCCTTGCTGCTGCCCAGGAAATGCCACAGCAACAGCGGCTCAGGCTGGCTGTGCCAAACCACCAATGCCATGTTCCATGGAGGATTCACCTACGGACTGTCATGCATCATTCAGGGAATGCCACCACCCCACGGCACAGCATCCCATGTGGGAAGCCTGGGTGAAGACATGACCACAGCCTGTGCACACCCCAGAAGGGCACACGCTGATGCTCATAAGCAACCGCAGATGTGTGTCCATGGGACACCTTGGCTGCACCCACGGAGCGGCTGGAAGGGGGGCACTGGGGTGCTATGGGACCTGTCATGCGTGGCAGCGGGGCAGTTGTGGCCACTGCGGTCCGTGAGGACCTGCTGCCCTCTCGTGGCACCGCGGGAGGATGGCTCTCGGGCGGGAGATGCACCACGGCTCGCCTCGCTGCTGCCATCCCATAGCCCCTCCGATGGGACCTCATCCTGCATGGCGCTCCGGCCTCGGAACGATGACTCTGGCAACACAAATCCACAACGCCCTGGGAGCCCACATGTGATGATCTCCTGAGTATGATGGTTTGTGACCACTTTCCTCTCCCTCTTACGTCCAGAGAGTCACAACCACCTTCCTGCCTCTGCCCACCTCTCCCTGCTGATTAACCTAATGCAATTAAACACAGAACCCTGCACACTCTCAGAGCCCCAACACCCAACACAAGCAGTGGCTGGTGAGCTGTGCCATCGTGCTTGTGGCCCACAGGACCCCTGTGTGCCCATGGGAGTCCCTCTGCCCTGGGGTGATCCCGAAGGTACTGGCCAGGAGAATCCAGAGGCAGCCCATCTCCTCTGCAGCAACCTCAGCTTCAGGTGAGACATTTACAGACTTGCAAGCCTGTGGTACTAAAGAAAAAGACCAGGAGAGCTTTTAGAGATCATTGATCAACCCCTATAAAGGGGGAAGGTGCAGGCACCACCAGAGCTTGCTTCCTCACAGGAACCAAAGGCCCTGCATGGTCCCCACTGCCTGAAAGAGCAACCAAAGCCTTGCCCTGCTCATCCAGCCCTTGGCAGCACCTCCCTGCTTGTGCCCTTGCCTCTGAGCCACTACAGCCCCACAAGGATGGTCCCAGGATCCCCCAAATGGCTGCTCTGCACCAATGGGCTGCTGTGTTAGCCCTGTACCAGCAGCTGGTTTCCTCCCTGCTCCAATGCACCCTCCTCATGCCCATTTCCCATGGGATGGCTGAGATGTCCCAAGCCCTGCTGGCTGGATGGTTGGCCATCAGTGTGAGGCAACCCCTGGGGACACACCACCCTCCCAGGGGTCAGGGTGACTGAGGTCCCAGCCTCCCCATCCTTCCTCCTCATGGCACAGGGTCCCCATACTGTACATGCTGGGTAGCATCATCAGCTCGTTGGCACCACCTCCAACTAAATCCAGAGGGTCCTTTGTTTCTACCCCAATGCATTAAAAGCTCATTTCCTTATTCCTACTGTTATTTTTACCTCACACTGTTCACTTCCAGGTGTGGGTGACCTCACAAATCCACCAGAACACCTTGGTTCAGTGCTTACATCCACTTTTGTTCCACGGAAAATACATCAGGGGCTCAAAGCGCATTTCCCTGGAGATGCCAAGAACCAGCAGTGAACCCTGTGCCCCCTCCTGGGGCACTGCTGGAGCACCCTGCTGAGGTTTGTTGCTCAGAGCCTGCAGCATGGCATGAACTAGTAGACCATAAATCGTACCCATTGCAGCCCTGGTCAGGGTTTGCCTCTGCTCTTGCTGCCTTTGTGTGCACCCGCTGCCCATGTTGCTGATCCCTGCTGCTCCTGATCCCTCTGGCTCCTGATTGCTGCTGCTCTTGATCCCTGCTTGGATGCAGGTCCCTTCCAACTGAATTATTCCATTCTAGTCTAGTCTAATCCATTCCATTCCATTCCCTAATTCCTACTCTATTCTGGCTACTGCCTGGGTGCCACTGGGACCAGCAGCACTGGGGTGTTAAGAACACGGCTCCCATGGACCTGCCTGCCCAGGCTCTTCTCCTCCCTGCTCCCACAGGGAAAGCCGCAAGCCCTGACATTCCTGATGCGCTGTGCACCCCCCCAGGTCACAGTAAAGCTGGGCTCTGCCATCACAAAGCAGTCTCGTGAGGGTCAAGTGAAACCTGAGTGGGAACAGGACCCACTGTTACTGGTGTCCTTTGCACCACCATGACCCCATGAAACACCAGGGCAGAGCTAAACCCCTGCCTCTGAGCACTGCTGCCAGCCCACAGGCAGCACAGAGGCTGTCTGATGGGCAGGGGGTCAGAAATCAAGGCTGGAGGGCCAAAGAGGAGGATGGAAGAAGCAGGAGGGAAATGACTGGTTCTATGATCAATGACCCCTGGAGATGTCACCTTCGGCTGCCTCCTGGTGTGAGCAAATGAGGCAATCAGCGGGCAGCACAAGCTCTCCTCTGATGGAGGGCAAACCCAAACCCACTCATTTCCCCATTGCTTCCTGCCTGTGCCACAGCAGCAGCACCAACCACCGGCCACCACTGCAATAAAGGTATCATTGTATGAACAAGGACGTGCCCTAAGCAAGTCCTCTCACAAGCAACCACAGCTGCCAAGGACCATATTAATGTCACTGACAATATTCATGTGCCTCACCCAATCAATTGATTACATTTGCTATTCTATACCTTAAAATAGGCCTCTTTGTCCTGGGAGCCCATGGGCTGCTCCAACACAGTGCGAATGGACCAAGAGATGAGTTTTCAACAGACAACACAAAACAGGGCCCCACTGCAGGGCAGAAGATGGGAAGGGGCTGGATCATCAGGGACCAGCACTGAGCAAACCAAGAACAGTGAACTACAGAATCCCAGCCTGGTTTGGGTTGGAAGAGACCTTAAAGCTCACCCAGCTCCAACCCCTGCCACAGGCAGGGACCCCTTCCACTAGAGCAGCTTGCTCCAAGCCCCTGTGTCCAACCTGGC
>WYDI02026840.1:20432-55192 GCA_009867235.2 Psittacus erithacus | reverse complement strand
TGGGCAGAGAAGAGATTCAGAGCAGCCCCATGGAGAAGGACTTGGGGGTGTTGGTTGATGAGAAAATGAACATGAGCCAGTTTCAGTGTGCGCCTGCAGCCCAGAAACCAACTGTGTCCTGGGCTGCATCAAAAGGAGCGTGGCCAGCAGGTCAAAGGAGGTGATCCTGCCCCCTTACCCTGATCTCATGATACTCCACCTGCAGTACTGTGTTCAGCTCTGGGGCCCCCAACACAAGAGGGACATAGACCTGCTCAAGCAAATCCAGAGGAGGCCATGAAGATGCTCAGAGGACTGGAGCACCTCTGCTATGGAGACAGGCTGAGAGATTTGGGCTCGCTCAGCCTGGAGAAAGAAGACTCAGGGGTGACCTTAAAGCAGCTCCAGTACCTAAAGGGGGCCTACAAGGAATCTGGGGTGAGGCATTTTACAAGGGCATGTAGTGGCAGGACAAGGAGACATGAATTTAAGCTGACAGAAGGGAAATTGGGATCAGATATTACGAAGAAGTTTTCATTGTGAGGGTGCTGAGTCACTGGAGCAGGTTGCTCTGAGAAGTTGTGGGTGCCCCATCCCTGGAAATGTTCAAGGCCAGGTTGGACAGGGCTTTGAGCAACCTGGTCTAGTAGTCCAACCCATGGCAGGGGGGTTGGAACCAGATGATCTTTAAGGTGCCTTCCAACTCAAATTGTCCTATGATTCTATGATTTTGGCTCTGAAGCAAAAGCTAAACAAACAGTTGTAAATTTTGCAGAGCGCAGGCAAATGACAGAGCAGAGTTCAGGGCACCACCAGTATAGTAGCCCCTGTGGGAAAGGGGACAAGGAGTTTTTGAAAGGTGAACTATGCAGCAAATGTGTAAACTACTATCACAGCAAGAAACCTGAGAATGCCACTCTGGAAACCCCTGAATGAGGAATCTCAGTATTAGTATGTTTGGGGAAAAACTGAAGGAATCGCAAAGCAAACCTTAAAATGCCAGTGGGTATCTCTGAGGTAGGTGGTACTCTAACCATCCTAGAATGGAGTGGCTGAAAGTAAGGATCTGCTGTTTATGCACAAGGAACACTTGGGTAGGAGAGGGGTGGAGAAAGGGAAAATGTAGTTAATAACTTTATGCAGGTTACAAGACTTTCCATAAACTTTTCACTGCTGTTCCCCAAAGCTAGTAAGCATGTCCTCCCCATAAGAATACAGTCTGTTCTTCAAGGTACAAAACTAATGTTTTCCAAATCAAACACATTTGGGAGTCCTGTATTAAAGAGGCAGATTATGTGCATGATTTTCCCTCCAAAACACAATAAAACTGTTGGCCAAAAATCTTTATGGGCAAAACCTGAACTAGGCAAGGGCTGGAGTGATCATGCAAGGTATCACCAGGGCCATTAGCAGAGCTGGCTAGAAGCAGTATCCCAGTCCATTTAAGGGGAAAAGCCCTAGGGGATTCAGAAAAAGGAATATGTGAAGTAGTTACATCACAGTTACTCAGGATTTTAAAAACCCTATGTGTGCAAAATGAAGCCAGTTGTTTTCTACAGGTGGGCACGAGTGGCCATCTTACTGAGGTGTGTGCAAACACCTGACAGTGAATTACATCAGGCCGTGCCAGGCTTTCCTAGTGGTGCCAGTCTGGCCGTGGGCATAAGCTGAAACACAGAAAAGCCCACTGAAACCTAAGAAAGCACATCGCTGTGTGGGGTGATGCGCAGCAGGAGGTTGCCCTAGGAGGCGACGGTCCCCCATCCTCGAAGGCGCCCCAGCCCCGGCCGCCCCGACCCTGCTCCGCGCCGGGGGTGGGAGGAGCGGCCCACCCGGGGTGCCCGCGGGTCCTCCCCGCCCCTCCCCTCCCCTCTCCTCTCCTCCCCTCCCGCGACCACGGCTTGGCTCCCTGTACCCCAACGGGGTGCCGAGGGGCCGCGCTTATACCCCCTGTCGCCGCCGACGCCTGCCCGGGTTAGGCGCTGCCGCGCCCCGCGCTCCCGGCCGCAGTACCCGCCCGCCACGCCGCGCCAGCCCCGGCTCCCCCTGCGCGGAAGATGCTGGGGTTCTGCCTCCTCGCCGCTCACGGTAAACGACGGCGTGGGGCACGGGATCGGCGCCGCTCCGAGCTCGGCGGTGGCTCGCGACCTGCGGCCGGACTGTGACCGGGACTCGCTTTGTCATTGCAGCTCTGCAGCTCTCCGGGGCGGCGTTGCTCTCTCCCGGATCGTGCAACTTCGAGGACAGTGCCTGCGGCTACGAGTGGGATTATGCGCATCTGCCCTGGGCTCTGCATGGGGAAGGTAAGAGCGCTGCCGACCCCCAGGCGCACGTCTTTCCCCCAGGCGTACAGCCCACCTCACGCGTACAGCTCCCCCCGGGAGCTAGAGTTGCCCCCCGGAAGGTGCCATCTCTCCGCCTTGCACTCTTGGAGAGCGATGCCGCGCTGCTCAGCTATCCCGGAGAAACTGGCGCCGTCTGATCCGTCCCGTCTGTAGTTTCTTTTATCTGGGTGTCAGTCCTCTGACAGCTGATCTGCCGGAGCTGCCGGAAGGCGACTGTCCGTCCCTCCATCCCTCTGTCCATGCCCCAGAACAGGTCTCTACTCAGGCTTCTGCAGGATGCCTCCAAAACCTCCTTCCTATTTCTTTAATGCTGGCAAAAGGTGTCTCATCAAATCGGCTGTAGGTAACTTACTGTCTTCCTGTCAAATTCCTATGAAGCTGCATTATTGTTTTTCTAAACATACTTTGAGTTCTACAGAACAAGTGGCTGCATTCTCAGAGCAGGAGACAATCTTTATGAAGAGTGTCTTTACAACATGTTCAGTTAAGACTTTTCTCCATTTTATGGTAGCTACAGTTCAATAGGAAAAAGATGAGCATTAGTGTTTCAGTAATTTTTCTTAAACTTTACAAAGACTGTTGAAAAAGAGAACAAAACCCAGTCACTGTACAGAGCTTCCATGCAACTGTAACTCTCACTTGGTAAGCTCTTCATGTAGGCTCTTGGTTTAGACAGAATCAATGGGAGCAAAACAAAGATTGAACAAAAATAAATACAACACGATTATAACTTGTTAAAAAAACCCAGTCTTGCTTACAGTGTGTTGGTGACAATGTCATTCATAGAAAGAAAGCTGTGCTCACACAATAAAAGGGACAATGTGTTTTCAAAATTTTTAAGCTCTAGAGGAGGTGACAAGAATAACGAAGGGGTGAGGACACATGCAAAGAGATGGACTCCCCTTATTCCCCCTCATCAGTTCCCTATTCAAAACTGATTGGTCCAGTTTTGTCATTCCACTTGTTACTCAGCTGATAATGAAGCTTTTTAAAATTCTTTTGTTCTAATTTGTATCCACATTTGTACCAAAGTAATTCACCTTAATTGTTAATTCTTAGGTTAATCATTAGGGTTTGAGAATGACTGAGAACACTAACTTAGAAGAGGCTGTGAGGATGTAATGAATAAAATAATTGCTTTTTCTCTTTGTTTTTGTTATTTAAGTACACATAGATTTTCCTGTATTTTTTGAAGATACTAGTGGAAATCTAGTAGAATTTAGTAGGTCTAGAAATCTCAGCTTTCACAGCTGTGCCTGTTAACATCATGCCCTCTTAAGCCACCTGTCTTGGAAGTGATACTTCCTCCTTGTGTTTAACAAGGAGCCAGGTGATAGCGGTATTGATTCAGCTCCAAGGAACTGTGAGATGCTTGGAGGAGTATCTGCAGAAATGGATGTGCCTCATGTTGTGCACATCTGTGCTTCAAGAATCAGAGGAATATTGATCAGAGATTTGGATCAGCACTAGCTGGCCTACTTTTATTTGGCTCACAGAGCCCTATTTCGGTTGTTGTTGTTTGATTTTTCTATGTGACCATAAGCATACCAGTGGCTAGACAGCTTCTGTCATCTTTTTTTTCAGAGATATATAACTGAACTGTTATACTGTGGAAGCATATGTGGTATACCAGCACTCTTAATAGGCATAGTTCTGTCAGCATTTCCATTATAAACCTTTTTTCTGCAGTCTATAATTTAATAGTAGTAAGTTGTTCTGTGCAAACATTTGGCACACAAGGGATTAGCCTCTTCAAAAATGTATTCGGGGAAACATAACTAAATCTAGTTGAAAATAGTTAATCCAAATCTGTGTAGCAGGTGTGCAAAACTAGTCTTCCTTCAATGCTATTTTACTCTTTTATCTTGTAAAGCAGCCCTCAATTTGGCAACACTGAGCCTTGGTATTTGCAGGTCAGTGTATGTACATGTGGTAATGTACTGGGACAACAGAGGAAGTTGAGGATGGGAGTGGCAGCTTGGCTATGAATTGTTGTACTTCTCCTTGTGTTGCTTCAAAATTGTTTTATTATTTTAAGATATTGTTTGTAATATAAGGTTATATACAGCAAATCTCTTATAGGGATTATCTGACTTGCAGTGCAAGTTCTTTCCTCTTTCAAATCTCTCAATAGTGTGGTCTTGTGCCAAACTGTCAGGATGATGTAAATATAACTAAAATCCTGCCCAGAAATTTCCACTCCATACTTGAAAGTTTTTTGCCCAGTTGCCAAAGAAGCCAGTATCTTCTGAAGGGACAGAAACAGAAAGGAAGTGTGAAGCTAAATTCTGCTTTTGTTTACAGCTATGCATTCACACTTAAACGAGTAGATTTCTAAGGTTCAACTGCTTTTTTAAATGTCTCTGGCTTCTCTTGGTTATGCTGGTATATCTGGGATAAGAGGGGGTTTTTTGGCATTTACTTTTGGATCTTTTACAATAATAATAATAAAATTTGGTTTATTTGATTTATTTTGGAGTTTTTTAGCTAAAGTTTTTATACCTATAATTGGCTGGCATTTTAAGGCCCATTTGAGTCAAGTGCAAAAGGAACATGAAATCAAAATAGTCAATACTAAAATGGATAGATATTTCACTCTTCACTGCTTCACTCAAGACTGGCAAATCAAGCCCTAAAGAAGTGGGTGTTTGTAGGATAGCAGCTACACAAGAAACAAATCAGGCCTTTTACTGTGATACCTACCTAGTGGACTTGTGCTCCCACAAAATTCTGCTTCACTCAAACCCTCTGTAAGCCTCAAGCTCTTACATAGCTCTGAATTCAGAAATAGGACCCTCAAGTGTTAACATCAAGGTGCTCCTTTTAACTGTCAGCTTTTTGAGTCAGTCATTTGCTAACTCAGTGCTTGCATTTTAGAATTATAAAGACTTCTAGCAGAAAATCACTGTGGAAAGAAAAATGCAAAATATAGAAACAGCTGAGGATACATATTTTTTGTAAGCTTGCCTATGGCTGAGAAGCACACCCAGCTTAGGTCATGGCCCATGCTGGGTAAATATAGCATCATGCTGGAGGCAGCATATTTCCTAATGTGCCAGTTCCGTTTTGGTGTAATCTGGGAAATCCCATGCAAACATGATGTGCTTCATGAAGTGGGTAATTGTAGGATACCAGCTACACAAGAAACACAGTAATGTCGTTGCTCAGGAAAAGGGCATCATCATATAATCGTGGTTCTGAAATCTGATGAGCAACAGATGAATTCATGTTTGATCAGCGGATCAGAGATAAGATCTGCAAGCTTGAAGTGATTTGCTCGTACACATAAACCAAGGTGTCAATGGTCCATTTTAACTTCAGAGGTATAGCCATGCTCTCAAAAATATTCTTGCATTCATTATACCTCTGAAGAGATAATTTATTTCTAAAAATCCAGATACAGAATGTGAGACAAAGATCAGACTCCTTGGACCCAACTAATAAATGAGAAATTTAGAAACCAAATCCATATCCATCACTGCTGTGTTATTTAGAGATAGCTGAGAAGCTCAAATACTGTGCTGCTTACCACTAACACCTACAGGTATATTTTGCATGAGTCCATGTCCAGTTGCGTTGGAGCATAAAGCTTTGCGGGTGCATAGTGGGTGGTTTCCACAGGAATTTACTTCTGAGTCAGCAGTGTTTTGCAAGGGGAAGACCTGGTTCATTCTTATACATACTGTCAGACTTTGTATGATAGTATTTCATCAAATACTCTTGAGATTTTGTTTAACCAAATTGTGCATTTATTTCAGAGGACACATGTGCTTTGTAAGTGTAAAACAAATGAAAATGCTGTACCTAATAGGAAGCAATCCTTAGTAGAGTGAAAAGTGAAGCCATGTAGACTCACTTGCCATGGCAGTAGGAAACACAGTCTTATGCCTGCTGGAGCCATTCTGCAGGTTTGAATTTTGGTATCTTTTGCTTTCCTCCCAGCCCTCTCCAGCACAGACCCAGCAATAACCTTAATGTGAGAACATCCAGATCCTAGCATTATTACAGACAAGTTTCATTAGGCACAATAACTATGGCATGTCTTTTCTGTGACTCTGGGCAATGTTTTCTGGCAAGAATATGTGTACAACATTTGGTATGCCTGTGTCTATGGGCATGTTTTGTTCTCAATCTTCCCTCATTTTAACAGAAACCAGTTTAACAGAGCTACAAATAATGTGCATTTGGGCTTTCAGCTTGAACTTGCATTAATGGATTTTGCTGTGCTGCATCTGCTTGCCTGGATTTAAGCATAAAATAATAAATTTGACTACAATCACTGTAAGCCATAAGGAAGGTAGGTTTTTTATATTGGCAATGTGCTTCAAAACGTAAGTGATCATAGTTAAGTGTTTCCATGCATTGTCAGTTGCCCTGCACTTGAAGCTATTTTAGTAGTAGGAGCAATGGGTTTTGTAAGGTTGTCTGCTTATCACCTTGGCTCTTCTGTGGGGTGCTGTCGAGTGACTTTTGATATTGATGTTTTATAATGAGCTATGTGGCATTCAACTGCTAAAGCTGTAACTGGTAGTGGACACCGCCGTGTGCATCTGGCTCTTATATGATCATTGAAAGCTCTATAGTTTTGTGTCTATTCCTTTCCTTCTAAAATTTTGAGAGTGGGTATTACTTCAAATGTCATGTGTCCAAGGATGTCTTTTAATAGAGTGCATTTCAGAGTTGTTTAATAATGCTTTCTCTTTCTACAGTATTCCAAAGGAGAATCATCCTTAAAAAGAGAGAGATTTCATTCAGAAGAGTGTTGTAATAAATTATTATAAATATATAAAAATAGCCTGATTTTCTTCTCCCTAAAGCATGTCTACTTTTTTTCTGCATTAGTCCAAGTCTGTTTCTGTGATACACTCAAAATGGGCATCCACCAGGGAACAGTTTATGGTAAGCAGGTAAGCAAGCAACATGACTTAACAACAGTGTCAGGAAACTGAACTTGTCCTTCAGGTCATACTTATATAACTACACTTCAGCTACACTTTAAGATGGAAAAGAATTTCAAGAGGCAAAGACAGCCATCCCAGGGCATCAGATAAGTCAAGCATGAGAGCAGCAGCATAAGGAATCTAAAACCTAAACACTCCCTGCATAGCATTTAGATAGCTTGTATTTACAGCTGTGCTGTATGACTTAAAACTGACCTCCTTTGAGCTAATAGCTCTCATTTGGAATGCAACATCACTCAGCTGTAATATGCAAAGTAATGAAACAGGTAACCACTAGTGATGCTAGCTTTTGTTGCACAGCAAGCACGATTTATATCTGATGTGTTCTGCATTTTGCTCAATTACCAGCAGATAGACTGGGACGTCTGTAGCCTCATGGCTCTTTCCAGCCCTCTGCAGTACTTTCCTATACATAGTCAAGGAAGGGATTTGAAAATATTAAAAAGGTGTAACACTGCTGGCTTTGTACAACCCTAAGATTAGACATGCAGTTCACATGTTCCTGATAACTGTAATAGGGAGCAAAGTAGAGGGTAATTGAGGGAGACTTGCACCAGCTTGTACCTAGCTGCAGCCGAACCAGGCTAGCATTCCACAATGCTTGTTTGCTGGCAAGGTTTTCAGCTAATAAATCCACCCTGCTATGGGAGTTTATTGGTTTGGGTCTTCCAAACCTGTAACCTAGGTATCTGTGCACTAAATGCCATGTGACAGAGTGGAGAAGCTATTAGAACTGGGACACAGTCTGTTTTGCTTTGAGTGATACTTAAAATGTTTGTCTTCCTGGCCAAAATAATTGCAGTTGGAGTGACAGCTCTTCTTCCTAGTCACTCCAAAGGAGGGAAAAAAAGAGCTGACTCTCACATATTTCTGGTACACTTAGACTCTCGTGCTTTTATTTCTCCTCCACCTCTTTAGTGACATTTCTCCTGTACACTCCACTTTGACTACTCAGCCACTACTCTTGTTTTAGCAGCTCGTTTCTTCTTGCTATTTTCTTGTTCAGCTTGCCACCAGCAGCTTAACAGGCCTTGCCACAGCCTATCCTTTGTCTTGCTGACACCAGTAGGAAATCAGATTTTTTGCTTGTCCAGGTATTATGTTCTGTCCTAGGCTTCTGGACAATAGTGTTTTTATGGAACTATGCCCAAATTACAGGTATTAGCATACTTTTTGATGATTGTCAGAGGCATGTCTTGTGCAAAAAAAGATGGCCAAGAGCTCTTTATGTTCATGGATGCCTTCAGCAGCACCTGCCTGTGCATGACACTTCCGATAAGTCTTGGCTTTCCATTTGCAGTAGGAGAGCAAACTAACCCTAAATTTTTATCAGTGAGTCACTGCGTGAGAGATGAGTTTCAAAGCATTCCTCTTTTCCACAGGATAGTAATGTTTTCAGAAGTGTATTTTCATATACAGCTGTTAATGATTCAGTGCTTAGAGAACCAACAAGCTATTTTAGTGCATTTTGCACTGAGCTATGGTGGCTGGCCATGAGAAGGATAAACATAAAATTAGTGTTTACTGAATATACCTGCAATGCCCAACAGCAGACTGGGCTTTGTTTTGCACGAAAACAAATGAAAATAAGTAATTTACCACTAGAATTTGGGGCAAAAACCCCAACCTGTAGGATAGGAAAACAGTTTTTGGAAGTTGTGAGGGAGGCCAAATAACCTCAGTCAAACAAACAACTTGCATGTAACCACAGAGAAAAACTGATTCTCCCACTTAACAAGGTTTCTAACTCATCAGTTGGATGGAGCGACTTGTAGGATTCTCTCCCACTGACACAGCGCTGTAAACCACACCTACTAAAAATTGTACTGCAGCCTCATGTTTCAAAATGCTGCATGTTTACAGGAAAAACATCTGTGCACCTGTGTAGCAGCCACTCAGTGTGAGCCTTCAGCTCATTTAGACACAACCTGGGCTAGCTTTAATTTGTAATGCAACAGCGCATATAGGTTGCACAGCCTACCCAGAGAGGCTGCAGTCACACCACTGCAGCTTGTGCATGTGTGCAAGGTGGCTATACCCTCAGTTTGCTTGAAAGGCTGTAGGGATCTGAGCATGTCTCAGATAAATCTTGGAGGGTGAGATACGGCTTCCTGGCTGAAATCACAGATGTTGCAGCTGGCTCTGATGGAGATGGATAGGGCCCAGGATTAGAAAATCAGTCTAGATTTGTAAGGTTATCTTCTCCATTAATAGGAAGTTAAATAGTATGTTTTCAGCTTCTGTTATAAACAGGATGGATACTGACCTTGCAAATATTGTTGAAATCTGATGAAAACAAGTACAAACATTCAAAATCACTTGCTGAAAACAGCTAGAAATGTTTTCAGTTTTCTTAAAAAATTAAAATTTTCAATGAATTGACACAAAGTTTCTTTTTAGGAATTTCAGGGTGCCTGCATGGTGTGAGTTTTTGTATCAGTAAAACCAGTAGCAGGCAGTTTTTTGTGGTCATTGCAGGGGACATGTGTTACACGACATAGTTATTTCCAGCACTGTCAATTTTAAGTATAAATTTTGGGCAGTTTCTAATGTGGGTCAGGATCTGTAGTGAGCAAAGGTAAGCTTGTACTTGTGCTGAAGGGTGACCACGAACATTTAAGAAATGTTTCTACTAGTAAAATAGACCTTTCATATGGCACAGACTGTTTAGATTTGTAATACTATCAGCCTGAAAATACACTAATAGTCTGATTATATAGGGTGCTATCAAGTAGAAACCTTTGAAAGCTTAATAAAAAGAAATAAGCTAAAACCAGTTTGAACTAGTTGTGTGTGTTCCCTTTTGTTCTGTCGTTTTCACATTATATTAGCTTCTGAGATTTTTTATCAGCAGCCACCATGTACAATAGTGTTAGTCAATGCTATGATTCCTTGGCTGACTAAACTCATCACAGGAAGTAATTCTCCAGATTCCAGTAGAAATGCTGAAAAGCATACTTTAAAAATGTTTTCAAAGGGAAAAAAAATAATTTGTCTCTCTGTTGTATAAAGGCACCTTAGCTGAGATCAGTTTAGAAGTAGGAAGTCAATGCTTCTCTTCCTAGAGAAGTAACTGGAAACAGCTGCTGAGGCTGTAGCATTATAAGCAATGAGAAGAAGCCGAAGAACAAAGGAAGGGGGCTTCCAGTCTTAACTTGAAACTTTTTCTATACTTTTTGCACCTATTTACATTTCACATACCTGGAAGGTCTGTTTGGGTTTTTTTGTTTGTTTGACTTTTATACCTGTAAGAACCTCATAGAGAAGCTGATGAAGACAGAAAACTGGTTGAATGGTTGGGCCCAGCCCAGAAGGTGCTGATTACTGGGTGGAAGCCTGATTGAAGGCCAGTCACTAGTGGTTTATTCCAGGGGTCAATACTGGGTTCTATCCTGCTCAACATTCTTATTAATGGTCTGGATGATAGGATAGAGTATACCATCAGGAAATGTGATGGTGACACAAAACTGAGAGGAGTCACTGGTGCGTGGAGGGGTGTACTTGCCTCCAGTGGTACCTTAACAGGCTGGAGAAATGGGCTGTCAGCAACCTCATGAAGTTCAACAAGGAGAAGTACACCTGGGGAGAAGCAACCCTGTGAAAGAACATATGCTGGAGGCTGCCTAGTTAGAAAGCAGTTTGGAAGAAAAGGACCTGTAGGTCCTGGTAGATATGAAGTTGAACGTGGGCCAGAAATGTGCCTTTGCAGCAAAGGCGACTAATAGTATCCTGGGCTGCATTAGGAGGAGTGTTGCCAGCAGGTCAAGTGAGATGATCTTTCCCATCTGTTCAGCACTGCAGAAATGCTTTGTGGAATACTGTGTGTAGTTCTGGCCTCCCCAGGAGAAAAGAGGTACAGACGTACTGGACAGAGCTCAATGAAGGGTCATGAATATGGCAAAGAAACTGGAGCATCTCTCCTATGAGGAAAGTCATAGAGCTGGGACTGTTCAGCTTGGAGAAAAGAAGGCTCAAGGGTGATCTTATATAAATAAATATAAATACCTGAAGGTTCTTGAAGATTCTTTGAAGGTTCAAAGAAGACGCAGCCAGGCTCTTTTCAGTGGTGCCCCATAACAAAACCAGAGGCAACAGGCATGGACTGAAATATAGGAGGCTCCCTCTGAACATCAGGAAACACTTTTTCACTGTGAGGGTGGCTGGAACGTAGTGCAGTCTCCATCCTTGGAGATACTCAAAAGCCATTTGGACATAGGGCTGGGCAATTCGCTCTAGGTTGCTCTGCTCTAGGTGGCTCTTGAACCAGATGACCTCCAGAGTTCCGTTTCAACCTCAATCTGTCTGTGATTCTGTGGTAACTTCATGTTTTTGACTGAAAGCTAACAAAAGCCCCACTGAAGTGGCCTTTCAGGCAGACCTCCACCTACAATGGAGAACATAAGAATTCCTGGTACTTTGTAACATAAGAATTAAAGAGAATATTGAAACATATGTGTATGCCTGAATCCATTTATGTGTATGCATACATTGAAATCTCTGCACACTCATTCAAGAGAAGACATGATAGTTTGTTGTAGGTCCTGTTAGGTGAAGGATCTCTTAATTGTTGTTAACAGGATATGGAGAACTTTTTCCTTACTGGTATTTTTGGGGCTTCATTATCATTTAGCCAAAGTTTTCTCATGCTCATGGCTGCAAGGTTTCATAGGAAACAGGTAAGTTGAGGTGCAGCACACGCTAATGCGTTTTGCCAAGGAGTCTGTTCATCATTTCCCACTTTTTTTTTCGTAATTCACGTTTGAAGATGTACTATCTTTGGTGTGTGCTATTTTACACATAGTTGTTACCCTGAAGAGGCTTTAGCAAGAAAGTTCTGCTCCATCTAATCACTCTTATCAGACCATTCTGCAAATGAACATCCTTGACTGAAAGTGCCATCTCGCAGCTGCTTAGCCAAAGTGACTTGAGTTCATTTAAGGCCGTACAACAGAGTTGACAGTAATTGGCATTACTGTTGAGTGGAGTCAGCAGGGAGGCAGATGAATGAATGGATGTAGACTTTTGAGCTGCTCTCAGCCCATCAGAATAGGTTCAGGCAAGTGATGAAACAGATGTAGATGTCTATGCTGTCTGCTTTCCATCTGTTTGGGAAATAAAGGCCTTAATTCTCCCAAGCCGTATGTCCCCAGAATGACCTACAGTTCATTATCAGTATTTATTACTGTTGTCAGCTTTTTGCAAATCCCTTCTTCTCTCCTTCCCCATGTGCCAGGTGCCAGAGAAGTGTATTCTTTACTTTAAACACGTAAACACTTGTGGCAAGCAGTCACAAAAATTTATAAGCTCTAAATAGGGGCTGGAACTAGAAGACAAGATACTTGAAGACACATTTCTGTGTGTCACGCCATGCTTCATAATATTACTGAGACCTTTTTTATCCCAGGAAAATCATATCTGAGTACCCAAGTGTAAGGTGATAGCCAATTTTGTCACATATGGTTATGATAGAGCAACAGTGAGAATCTGTAGCACAGCTGGGATAACGCCGTAGTTTTTATATCTTTCCTCTGCTCTACAGTGAGTAATTTTACATTACACAGCCCTACAGTTTGGTGCCTTCCTTAAGGGTTCAGTAGAAAGTTGTCTCAATACAGGTAGCAAGAAAATGAGCTTTTAGTACTGCTCATACTTTGCGCCATTACTTAAACTGAAGTATACTCCCATGGCTGCAAACAAATTTGGAGTCTTCCCAGTAATCAGGAGATAAATGGTTATGGTTTTCCTGAATGTAAACTAATTTGTACTAGTTTAAATTCCTAAGTTCTTGTAAAGGGAAGTAAAGGCTACCTTGAGTGCTAGAAATGTAATGAAAACTGTAAATACAAACATCCTGGTACCTGAATTTTTGAAGTACACCCAATATAGCAAAAATAAATATGCTTAAGAAAACGGGATCTATCTGATTTTTTTTTGTCCCTTGGAGATATGCCTTGGAGATATGATAAGGTCCAGGGCACAAACAATGATAAAATCTGTCAGGATGCAGAACAAAGTCTGCCTACAAGTTTGTGTCAGCATACTGGTTTACTTAGCATCTGCATCTGCAGTTGCAGATTCAGCTTCAAAGAACTTACTGCCAGCAAACCAGTAATAAGCAGCTTCATGTGTATCCTAGAAAACTTACATGTAGCTATATGAATGCTTAATTTTAAGCTGTTGCTTACAGCATTTCAAGAGGAGTGAGTTGAGAATTTCAAATATGTATACATACAGCTAGGCAATGCTAATCTAAGCTGTTGCTTTATATAAGATTAGTTGAAGTTTAGTTATTACAAGCAGGAGGAGTTCAAGCACATGAATTTTTACTAGTTCCTATATAGCCATTGCTTTGCATTTTAATTCTTGCAAGGTCTTTTGCAGAGAAATTTCTTTCCTGGCCAAGAATATTCTTGTGTGCTTAAGTGGAAACTTGAGAAGATTTATACCAATACCAGATTGCTCTCTAAATATAGCCTTTTCCAGTGTCTATTTTAAACTGAAAGTGTCAAACTGGAGAGTTATTAGGGCATTAACTGTAGTTTGTTTGAAAAAAATGAGAGAACTTTGAACAGTGAAGTTGTCATATATGGAAATAAGATGAGTGGTATGTGTACTTTGATCACCACATGCAGGTAGAAACCAAAGAGCTGTAATTGGTGTTTGTTCTTATATAAAAAAGCACTCATGAATTTGGAGTAGACCTTACAGCTGGTGGGTGCTCAGGCCAAAAAGAGAATTACATGATCAATCATGCCTTACTATCAGAGGATTCCAATCTTTTACTGTGCTGGGTCATCTAGATCTTTTTCTGTTAGTTAGCCTTTCTGTTGTCACTTAGCTTTTGTACTGTTTCTTTTTGATATGCCGTTTTGTGTTTTTTGTTAATTCTGCACTTAGAAGGGGACTTCACTGCTACCTCTCTACTCAACCTGCAAGTTAGTCTACTATTTTTAAAAGAAATGACCTAGCTACTTACTGCAAGATTGCATGTGGCACCCACTTGTCAGCTAGGGTATCTCTGTTTGCTACTGAAGAGAGAAAGTGAGAAGAAAGGAAGAGGTCTAGGTGAAACCCTGAGCAGAAGTTTCAGAATAAGTCCATGGTTTGAAAATGTTCAAATGATTCTGTAGAAAGACAGAAAAAAACCCCAAACTTAATTTTGAAAATTGCAGGAAAATTAAATAGTCGCCTGCTGGACATCTGCGCTGGCTGAACCTCCCTCTTTGAGGCCTTTTCTATTTTTGGTTTCTAATCTCTAGTTTATTTAGCATGTGTATGACAGGTATCATGCTGCAGTAAACTCCCTGAGAGGGAAGGGTGGCAGTCTGAAGGGTCTTCATAGTAATGCATTGCTTTGACCTGTTAGAAGAAGGCAACCTCTAAGATCTTTTGGAGACAGATGTTTGCACTGTACCTGCACAGCGGGTCTGTACATTTTACTGGTTACTCTTCTGACATGTTGCTGAGGAGGTTGCATGGTGTGCACAGGAAATCTACTGCAGGGTTTGCATTAGTACTATTATCCATTGAGCTACAGACTTGCATGGGCATGGGTGAGTCTAGAGTGACAGAGATTTTCTCAAGTCATGAAGGCATTAGACAACTCACAGTGAATCTCTTGAGAGAGGGGTGCTGAAGGAGTCCAGGTCAAGAAGGAATTGATATGCACCACGGAATTTTTATAGTTAACCTGCAGTTATGGCTCTGCTTTTTGACCACTTTAGCTCTTCCAACATCTTATGGAGGTGAATTTTCAAATGACAAATCTTAAAATTTTCCCAGAAAGTCACAATAATTATAAAAATTATTAAATACTGAGGCCTCTATCCCGGCTGTTTCTGCTGCCCACCACCTGTAGCTAATACTAACAGCCTTGTATCAGCAACATGTCTGCAAGCATCCGTAACCAAAGAGCAATAACCTGTGAGGGAGGATAAATCCTTTTATATATTGAAAAGCTGCATAAACATTGCCCTGAGACCTTCTCTTCTTCAGGGTGAACAAGCCCAACTCTCTCAGCCTGTCTTCATAAGAGAGGTACTCCAGCTCTCTGATCATCTTTGTGGCCCTCCTCTGGACCCACTCCAACAGGTCCATGTCTTCCATGTTCTGGGAACCTCAGCTTTCTGGGCTTTCTGGGCTGTGAGAGCACATTATGGACTCATGAGCAACTTTTCATCCACCAGTACCTTCCCAAGTCCTTCTTTGCAGGGCTGCTCCCAGTTCAATCATCCAGCAACCCCCCAGTCTGCACTGATACTGGGAATTGCCCCAGCTCGGGTGCAAGACCTTGCACTTGGCCTTGTTGAACTTCATGAGGTTCACACAGGCTCTGTCTCCTAGTGTGTCAAGGTCTGTCTGGATGGCATCTTTTCCCTCAAGCAAATTAATGCCACTACTCAGCTTGGTGTCATCTGCAGTCTTGCTGAAGGTGCACTCAATCCCTGAGTTTCTTTCATAGCTGGCACAGAAATTACTGCAACAGGTCTATCTGATGAGTACAGACCTGTTGTAGTATATGTAATTTGGTTGCAGTGGAATTTTCTTTCTGTTTGTTTACACACTACATTATTAGGATTACCTCTGTTTGCATGATCTGTTGCCCAGGTTTCTGTATGTTGTGATTCTATGGCAACATTTGTACTAATACACAGTATGACCATATGGGCAAACTAAAAGGAAAGTTTCAGCTCTCCTAGAGTAGAAAGTACACTTCTTCTTTACAATTCATGTTTATTAAAAGTCCTCCCTGAGGCTAAATTCTAGCACTTAACTCTGAGCTGTTGTGGAAGGTCATTCAAAAAGATGAGGTGTGATTTTATTTGAAAATTCAAGCCATGATGCTACAATGGGAAACTCCTTCATCATTGCTTCTGCAGAAGTAAATGATAGTGTTAACCAGTCACTCTCAAATTATGATGAGTTTGGTTTAACTCAAGTTTGTTTTGATAAAATCAGGAACTCCCACAAGAAGGGTAAATATCTTTAAAAAGTGGCCCACAGTTGCTTTTCAGTAAGGAAGACTTGCTAAACAATTTCATTGTCCTGTCAAATGTCTATGTACACTTTTTCCCTGAAAGGAAAGGATATAAAATGTTCCCAGAAGGAAATGTTGATGTTAGGGATTTTGGATGTCCTGGAGATTCAGCAGAGTAAAGAAGGTAATGAGCCTAACAGAAGACACTGCATTTATGTGTGGTGCAGGTCACACCAGCTATAGCAAGGTGGCACCCCATGTTCTGTAGGTAAGTGCCTGGTGGGGAATGCTTTCATCAGTTTTAACCATGAAAATTACTCAGTAGGGAACGGCGATGTCTGCCTTACATCCTGCAACAGAGGACTCCTTTCCTGTCTAAATGAAGTTGCTTAATGCTTCTTGTGACACATTTCCTCCATGCCAAAGAACAAATGTTAAATACCAAGAGGTCTACACAAAGGTGCGGCGGGTTTCAGCAGCTGCCAGCCATCTGCCTGTCGCTGATGTGCCTATCTGCCGGCTTCTTTGCTGTATAGTTATTTTGCATTATCTGGTGGCAGCCACAGGGTTTGCTTAATATAAAAGATAGCTTGTGCTTAGAGTTTCTTTCCAGTGGTCCACTGGCAATTCCCTGGGCCATGATTAAACAAAGTTTTAAGCTGATACCATTTGTTTTCCACTTTTGTAGCTGATGCAGAAGTTAAGTCTTTGCATAATACAAAATTACTTATGGAGGGAGACACAAAAGTAACTACAGGTTTATTCTCCCATTAATAGCTAACCAGTGGTTGAGACACCCAGTTAGATCAGTTTTCAGTAAGGCTCTGTGGGTTTGATTTTCTCCTGACTGGTCTTTATGTGGCACAGAGATGTAGAGGAAGAAAGCAGGTGTAACATTTGTTGTATGCTTTCCCTCCTGGACACAGAGTATATTCTTCTGAAACAGCTTGGCTCCCGAGTCTGGGAACAGCAGGGAAGCAGAGCCATGTTCCTCCCCAGAGGGTTGCAAGGACAACCACGGGCATTTCTTGAGGCCAGTTTCCTGACTTTAATACTCTATACTTTGCTTCAAGAGTCAGAAGCATAACAAAGAAACAATTCCTTTATGTGTAAATATAAAAGATATTGCAGACTTTGATTTTCTTTTAAAAGGGATTTCTAAAAAGCCAGGATGGGGGAAAAAAATAAATTCCTGTGGAAAAGGAAATAAAAGAGAGCACTTTTAAAAGAAAGGAAACAACCATGTATATGAATATCTCATTGATTGCTTTCCTTGTGTTACGTGCTTGTATCCCTTGCTCAAAAAACATTGATTTTGTTGATTCTTTAAAAATTTGCAGAAAATGTAGTTGCCTGTTTTATGGTGTACTATATTGACACACACCAGTCATTATAATTTTTTTTTTTCAAATGAAAAAAACCCAAAACAAATAGCGAAGTTCTGGTTGCAGTGATCTTGTGAATTTACTTTTTTGCTAAATTATGAATGTGAATATTTTTATCCTTAGATGATTACTGCATACTACATCAGCTTGAATCAGCTTCTTGGTAGTGTCAGAGACCAGACTTTTGACGGCTGGTGTGTAAGACCTGTGTTTTCCTCCCTCAGAGCACCCGTGGTTACAGGAACATTGGCTCAGTACCTTGGGTTATTTCAGTATCACACATTGAAAAGTTGTCTCTTTTTCTTTTTTTCTTTTGTTTCCCCCAAGTTCCCAATGGTCATAAATACTTCCCTTGTTTTCCAAGATGAAACTTGGCAAGCATCTATTCTTCTGGCCTAGTTTACTGTCAGCTTTTGAGGTGGGGAGGAGAAACAGCAGCTCCGGGATTTTCAGTCTCTCTGTGCTATGGAAATGGGTCTTTATACTGCTCCACATTAGAGGGGGAGGCTGGGGTCCATGTCAGAAAGCTGCGCTGATAACACATTCCATGGCAAATGTGTCTTGTGTGTGACTTGCAGTGCAGCTGTCAATGCTGTTTGGTTTATAGCTTGGAGTAGAGGCTGCAAAAGACAATATTACACTTTCACTTTAAAGAGAAAAGCAGCATATGTGGGATATTTGAACCTAAAATAAAGGCTTTGGAGCCAGTCTGATTGCTGTTAACATGTAATAAGGAGTTAATTCCCTCTGTAATCCCAGGGATGTCCATTGATGCATCTCGGGTGAGTACAACTGCAAATTTCTTCTGTAAAGAGTGAGCTTTCTCTGTGTGCAGGCAGCACAAGTTCCTGTCTCTACAGGGTAGTAGGCGGAACTGGTGGGATCAGCTGCTGGGACAAGTTTCTTGACATCAGAAACGAAGCAGTGAGTCACTGCCAGTGACCAGCGAGGCATGCAAGGGCTTCAGCCAGCGCTGTCAGGTGCGGAGAGCAGTGAATGAGAGTGCTTGCATGTGCACAGCATGAGCTCCTGACACCAATTCCCCCCTAAAGGCTGCGTGTTTGCAGAAAATACTCCAGCAGAGAATTCGCTGTTCCTGGGGAAACTGTGAACATGCAGAAAATGTGTTGGACCAGTACTGAATGTGTTCATTAACTCTGTGTGAACCTTGGTTACACCTTCAAGTGTTCCAGCATTTGCTTTGTCTCAATAACTTCTGAACTATACTTTTTGGCACACATGACACTAAAAGGCTTCCTCAGAAAAACTGGGCTGTTTTTAGAGAGACCACACAAAGCTTTGTAGATGATAGAGCAAGTTGTTTCTGCAGGGTTTATTTTCTGCGTGGTTTCTTTTTATTCAGGATAAATACATGCTGCTCATCCTTTGTTACAGTCGATATCACAACCACCTCAGGCAGTCCTGCACACTGAAAAATGGCAGCAGGGACTGGGAGGGCACGGGGCAAGTATCTTCATGCACTCATTTTGCACTTATTTTGCACTTAATTCTTCCCTGCGCCTCCATCTAGGATCTCTGTTGGGCACTAACAGCCAGCTGGGAGGATGTTGGGTTGGATCTGCTGGGCCTTTTGGGGTCCTTTGATTACACTGTGAACAAATCAGGGTGCACATTTGCAAGGCAACTGTGCCATGTGGGTAGTGTTAAGTGCCCAGTGAGATTTGGCAGCCAAAATGAGCAAAGGTAAATTAATTTAAACGGTCTTTTATGGATCTATCTAAAGTTCATTAACATCTGGGTGATCACCTGAGGCTATTTAGGATGTGGAGTAACTAGAAACAGGCCTAATAGACAACAATCCAGTCAGGGAAAACCAAAAAAATAATTAATAAAAAAAAACCTAATGAGGGCCTATAAACTCTAATACTTTGGAAAGTAAGTAAGCTTTTACTTACTTTGGTAGCAAAATTGGAGTCAGTGGGGATATCCTGTAGGAAACAGTGTCATGAACTGGCAGGGCCAGATAGATAGATTTTTTCCCAATGACCAGTTTATATCTCAAGTGCTATTTCTGTCTTGATAAATGTGTCTTATATAGATCAAATATAATCTTATAAATACCCTTGCAAGCGAATGCCTGAGGTTATTACTAAATATTCACTGGAATGATATTACAGTAAGCGCTGAAATTTGCCAGAACTTTCACTTCTGAAGTCATCTTGGAAAAAAAGCCCCAAACAAACAGAAATATTTGGGGCTTGTCTGATCATCTGCAATGACAAGTGCCCCTGGGCAGCTGGAGAGCGTGTGAAGTGGCTGCCTGACGGAATTTATTTGTTGGCCATTGCCTAGTGAGGGGAAACAGAGAGGCCACCACAACATGACAGACATGTGAAGACTGGACTGGGCCAGATAGATGGCAGAGCCCTGTGCATATTCAAGGTAACATCCAATGGCCTGAGAAGAATTCAGATGTGTAAGGTGGTCTGACTTGGACTCACTCTCAAAGAAGAATTTGACTGGCTGTCTTAATTAAAACAAAGCCCAGCAAAGCTAAAATTATCAGAATTCTGTTGATTACAGTCAGCAGTTAGATAGCTTGTGGAAAGCAAAATACTGATTTCTGAATCTCCTAGATGCCTAAACATTCACAACATTCATTGGCATCTGTTTCTTACTGTTCCCTTAGACTGGAGTTTGCACAAGGAGGTTTTTTTTGCTTTTGATACAAAGCCATCCTTACAAACATAATTCTGGGTAGTCCAAATGTCTTTCTTGGAGTCACAGCTCCACACCTGAATCTCCTTCCAGTACTAGAGACTGCAGCTACTGAGGCAGAGGGGAGGAAGCCATAGGGTTCCTCCCCACAGAGACTCACAGCATCCTGTAAAATGCTTTGTGAGCTTTTGAGTTTTGAGACCAGCACTGAATTTATCGATGTCCAGTTTTCTGCAATCCCTGTAAAAACTATAAAGTCATTATCGGATTAATGAGTACACGCAAGTTTTATTTTTGGGAAAAAAAAAAACAAACCACCCACCAAAAAAACCCCCAAAACAAACAATCAAAAACCAACCAAACAAAAAAAACCAAACAACCCAGAGCAAACTTTCATTCCTGCCTTTTGATTTGTATCATTTCATATTTTTAAGATTATCCACTCAGCAAAGAGGGATAGAGAGTAATAATCGAAGAATTAAAAACAAAGCTCAGAATAGCCTTGACAGGTTGAATTCTAGGCTTCCTGGGCTGCAAAATTAGCTTCTTACTTAATGTTGCCAGTTTAAGCAGTTTCTGTTTAAGGGTACTCAGCCAAATGTTATCATTCATGTTTTTTGAATGGAGCACCTTTAAAGGAGTAGGGTTATGACTATAGCCCCATGCTCAGCTACTAATGGATGTACCCTACCATCGAGTATGAATATGTATCTTTCAAAGTGTACTTTCTGCTTGAAGGGAAGAGGCGGGAAGCTGGGTCTGTTATACTTGAATGAAAAACCGTTTGACAGACACCTCTGGACATACGGGATTTGATAGCTAGTGAATGTGGTGGTACAACAGGTTATGTACTTAAAGTGCAAATGGCAAATGTAGATTTCAGGATTAAATGTACAACTACTTTCCATTCCCCTAAAATGCGCACGAGATGTTTTAGAGATTGCAATTTTCTAACCAGGGGCTGTTTCGATAAACCCTTAAAAAACCCCATTCTCCAGTTCTGTGGATTTTGGCACACTCTGTGTTGTATGCTCTCACACATGTTTTCAGTTGCTACCACCTGCCTGCCAGGCAGGAATGATGTACAGGACTACAAGCCTAGAAGCATCCCAGGTAAACTGAAGCTGGCAGTGTTGATCTTTGAAGTGGCTAACTGACGGGTGCAGTTTTGCAGAGCTCCAGGAAATACTAGCCATGGTCCTGGTGGCTGCGACATTCAACATCAATAGATGTATTCCTTGGCTGCAGGTTTAGTGGTTGCAGATGATGAATCTTCGCCATTCCATGTTTGTGGCCCAGGATGAAGCTTGCTGGGCAGAAGATGAGTCACTGAAGCTGCTTTCTTGCTTAGAGTCGATTACTCGAGAGTGGCCATTGAGTAAACACAGCAGCAGCTAAGGGTCTATGACAGCAGCAGTGGTGATAAAATAGTTACAAGACAGAGACCTCCAGCAGGTTTTGGAAACTGATGGTGTGGCTGGACTGGTTCCCTCAGGTGACCTTTTATCAGGTTGCTGCTAGTGTGCATCAGGGTCTGATTAGCTCACCTGTAAGCACACTCTGTAGCCAGCTGTTTCAGGACATGGATATAAATATGTACCTCATCTGTTAGCAGCTCTGTACTTTGTGACATGAGATCTTTGAAGAGCCCACCATGAGCCTGTTAGTCATCCTAACTATTCTGGTATAAAAAAGGAGTATAAAATGAAAATGGTTTATGCAAAGCAGGAAACTGAACTCACTCAGGACTTTTGAAGCCAGTGACACCAAATAACTCTTTCAAGTATTTTTTCAGTCTGCATAGGACCTAGGGTTCAGGTGAGAATGAGAGCAAACATAATTTATATAAGAAAGCACATTTCCGACTTTCCTTGGAGGAACAAGACTTGTGTGGAAAGGCTACATTTTATTACTTAATCTGGTGTAGCTGGGAAAGACGGGCAAGCATTTGAGCTGTTCTTTAGGGTAGCGCAGTAGGCCAAGCGATTTGACAGACACAGAGCGAGCAGATCCATACAGTAAAAAGTTTTGCTTTTATAGTGTTTCACTGAGTGAGTCCCTGTGGTTGCAGATGCACTCCAGAAGTTTACTGGTTGATGGCTTTTCATTCTCCATGGGCAGTGTTGCAGCTTGACTCAGGACCCGCCCCTGCATGCTGAGATCTCATGCACTCTCTCTTATGCACCTAAGTCAAGTCATGCTGGGCAGACTTCTCTTCCTACTCACCCTAGCTCCCAGGCTCTCTTGTCCTCTCCCTCCTGGGCTGCTGCTTGCTGTGACCAGTGTTCCTGCTTCCTTGTAAGAGTGCAGGTTTGCTTCAGAGTTTTGCCTAGATGTGAGTACCATGGGCTTTTAGTTTAACCCCTTTGGAGCATACCAAGGAAGTTTATCAACCATGAATTCTTTGCTTTTGAAGCAGAAAAGCATGATCTTCCAGATTGGTATAAATCCTGACATGCAACAACCAAATCAGGGTTGCTGGGGTTGGAGTATGTCATTTTTACCTCTCTCAAACTCTTACTGCCATGACTGTGCTTGTCACTCTGGTCTGAGGGGAAGCATAGCCCCAGAAACCCCCCTTCTTAAAACAAAATGAGACATCCCTTGGCTCATGGTCTGACTCTCCAACTCCCTCATGTTGGTTCCCCTATGGGATATGGGCCAACAGTTTGATCTGGGTTGCAAATCTGACAGGTTTTTCTTCAGACAAGTGCCATTGTTTTGTGGACTATGGGTATGCAGGTTTGCCTTCTGCAGGCTGAGACATGTTCTGCGCATAATACACAGCAAAGCTCATACTACACACTCATACTACATGACAACATAAAGCAAGGGAATACTATGGAGTGAAATTACCTATTCTTTGCTGAAGGATGACAGCCCAGTGATGCACTCTGCCAGGACAAGCAGCTGTGCTGGAAGAGCTGTCACAGTGCTTTCTCCCGTGTGCTTGATCCTGGTGGAACCATGATTTAGCAAAGAAGATGAATACTGTGAAAATACAGATGCATGATGATTTCCACTTTATCTTGTTTTTATCTTTAATATTCCTTGTTCACTAGGAACAACAGATACTGATTTAGGATGCCAAAGAATAAAGAAAAAGCTTTTCTGAGTTACTTCCAATTCAGAAATTCACAGCAGAGTCTTGTGTCTTGAAATCTCACCTACATCCTGCTCAAGTGTACCAGCTAAAAGAAATCATGGAAAAGGCTTTTTGAAAAAGCTGTTGCAAGGGAAACTGGAGATAGCAGAGAAGGACCTGGCAGCCTTTGTGTCAGCCGATGCAAAGTTGTCAAAACTATGTAATGAGCAGCATGAAAAGGAGAACCAATTGGTGTGAGCAATAGCTGATGTGTCAGTTGGAACACGCATAAAGAAAACTTGAAAAGTACATAAAAATCCATGAGGTCATTGTGAAAGAAAACAAACCCACATGGCTGTGTTCGAAACTAACAGAAGACCTGGTATAATGTGTGCATGATGTCTCTAGAGGGAGGGCAAGAAGAGGACCCAGCTGTTGGCAGCAAGCTCTCACAAGTTCAAGCATCCCTAGTGCAGTGGAGCAACTCCTCTAAATCGGCAACAGAAAGAGGCAGTACAAGCTGGACTTGTGCCAGACATTCATAGGCAACCTGGCGGATGGAGGCTGGAAGGTTTTTGGCTGGAAGGTAGCTGAGACCAGATGCCACAGTCACAGTGTTTCAGGGCTGATTGTATTGCTTTTATGGTTTCTGAAAGGCTTGCTAACAGCTGTATTTCTGAACTTTCTGGGGAGAAAAGGACAGGGCAGGAGCTGGAGCTGGTAGTTAATCCAAGCCCTCCTCTGGGAAGGAATAGGAGCCTTTGAAGATTTATCCCCTCGTGGCTGGGAAACATGACCTCTCTTGCCTGGTCTGGTGGTAGTGGTGAACAAAGTGTCAAATGATAAATCTCTGTGGGCAGTAAAGCAAGGTGAGCTGGAGAGAAAGCTGCTGGAGAGCTCCAGTTGCCAGGGCTGTCAGTCCTGCAGGAGGAAGATGTGTGAGTGCTGCAGTGTTCATCACTGGAGGCTGTGCTTTTGTACATAATGCCTTTGTTTTACATAAGTATTGCTCAGCTCTGTGGAAGTTGCCTGGAATCACTGTTCTTGCCCCTGAAGAAGCCGAGCAGTGCAGGGGCAGATTTAGTGGGATTCGCAGGTGCCCTCCTGGCTGGGCAGAGATAGGGGTTCAGGCAGCTGGCAGCAGCAAGGCAGGAATACGGGCTTTTGCTGCAGAAAGGTGACACCTTTAGGCTTGGGGTGACTTTGCAGACCCAGAAGAGAAGGAGGAGCTTCACAATAGCAGTGTGTATCAGTCACTGCAGACAGCAAACACAGACCACCTCCTGCTTCTCCATGCCTCAGCTATTTTCACAGAGCTGCTTTTAAGAAACCACAGAAGAGACAAGGAGGTTTCCTATGATGACAACACTAATTGGTCCCAGTGTATACCATCCAATTCTTCTGCTGTGAATCTGTGGCTTGAAGGGAATGAAAATTCCAGTTATGCCCTGCAGAGTCAAGTAGCTTTAATCACGGCATCACCCTGGACTGAGCCTCTACCTTCATGGGCTTTGCTGCTCAGCCCTGTCTGCATTGTGCCCCATATGCATCTATCTGTCCAGGGGAGAAACTGCTGCCGCAAGTCTCCTGAGGGCCAGGGAGAAGTGGTTAAACACTGACTCTCACAAGAGTGGACCACTGCTGCAGCACTTCCCCATCTGCCAGATCTGGCTGGGGAGACGCTATGGGGAGACCCCCCGGGGGCCTGGGTGGTGGACAGACCTCCTCTTAGGGTCCAGCACCAGTGGTGAGAGGCAATGCTTTGTCCACCTGCCTGGGATGCACTGCTGGTACTGTGACAAGAGGTCTTGGTGGTTTTTGATGCATCAAGTTTGGTGACACTGTGGCCAAGGCTGCCTAGGGGGAATGTGGCCCCCAGCACAACATTGTAGGCCCTGATTAAGTATTTGTGCAGGCTTTTGTGCATTTGATCAGTTTCAGGATTTCTTTTACTTCCTTCATGGAATTGTAGCACAAATCCTTTCCTTCCAACTGAAAAGTCACTTGCCAATGCAATCCTTTGCTTCCCAAAGCACTGCTTAAAAAATAGTGGGAAAAAAAAATGCACCTCACCCCCAACTGCTCCTCTTCCCTCCAAAAAGCCTTAACAAAATGCATGGTGACTGTTCGTGATTAGAGGAAGTATTTTCTTCAGAAAATCTCAGCTTTTCATAAATATTCACTAATTTAACATTGACCCACACAGTGCTGTTTTTCAAGACAAATTATCAGCAAAAAATCTCCACTTTAGCTGAAAAGTTTGCGTTCTACTGGAAAGAAATTGAATGAAAAGCAGAGTGTTGATTCTGAATCTTTCCTATCCAGTGCCGCCAGCCTTCTCCTAGGTTCACCCAAAATCTCACAAGAAGTAGCTGGTAAAATTTCGTGTTCTTACTCAAACTCTGAAGCTTCATCTAAACCTCATATGTACCCAAGAATAGTCTCCATGTGCAAACTTCAGTTGCAAAATTATGTGTGCCTAGCTATATCAGTAATATTTTTAACTAATTTTCCTGGAGATTTAAGAAGGTTTAATAGGTCCTAAAAAATTTACTGCTTTTTAGCCTGTATAAAATAAAGCCATGGCCCAAAATCCAGGCACTGAGATTCCAGAGAGGTGGGTTGAATTAATTTTTGTCTTAAGAAACTCTGGTAATATTCTTTCCTGTTTCTGCATGGGAAGTACAGAGAAAATCCAAACATGACTGGCAACTTTAAGTCACTTCCTGCAACTTTTCTGTGTAAATGAGTGCCTAACCAAATGTAAATTCTCAGACTTTTCCTGCTTCATATTTCCTTAATGCTGTTTCTCTTGTAGCTCACTGCTTGTATGCAGTTTTTCTTACAAAGCTGCGCTGTTACTGAACTAAGAAAACAGCTGTGTCAGATACAAACCCCATGAAGGGTCTAACATGTCTGTGGTTACCCTCCCAGATTTTTACAGAGAAAATAAATCATTTAAAAGCTAACTGGTAATTTTACTTCTCCCAGCTGTTTTTTTTTTTTCATTTGTCAGTGGAATTGGGTGTAGTTTATTCGCCGTTTTCTGGCATTTTGTCCTTGCGTTATTTGCAGAGAAAGCAATCAGTGTAGTTTCTGCACTGTTCTGGGGAAAAAGTAGTATTGCTGGTCTCAACCCCCCTTGACCTAAGCCACTGATGCAATCACTGCTGACTGATGTATTGAGGCTTATTTTGTAAGTAAATTTAAATATTTAAATATATATGGAAAATTTGGGTGGATGACTCATGATGTATCACCAACTGTAACTGAGGGAGACTTAACAGAACCGCTTATCGGAGCAGCGAGATGAGAGACATGCATACAGGCAGATTTTAAAGGTCTCATTTTATGAGTCTTACCACTGCAGTGCATAGTTCCATTGCGGAGTTTCATTCCCCTCTGGGCTCAATATATTGCTTGGACATGGAAGAATGTAAATTGAACGCATGCTTAGTCCTGTGCAGTTTGATTTAACTGTCAAGAAGAGAGTGAAGTTACACTGTAGGTAAAAAGTTATTGCAGAATGTGGGTAAAAAGTGTGTTACACACCAAGCCTGAGTAGCGAGTGAGTGTTAAGGGAAATACACCTGAGAGTTCCCTTTCTCCTCCCTCTTCTGATTGTGTTTGCGTTCACCAAGGAACTGTTACATGTTAACCAAAGGTCCCTGGCTTTTGTCATCTGTGAAGGAGCTTGTATGGTATCTTCACCATAATGGCAACCTCCCCATGCAATTCCCTAAAAATGGAAACAAAGCGCAGCTTTCCTGTATTTGCGCAGCTCCTTATACTGCTTTAGGCTGCATCTACCCGCTAAGCAAGTAATTGCAAGAAATTGCATGCTTGTGTCTGTGTGTGTTTTATCAGGCTTTTCCTACCATTTTGTGACTATCCCTCTTTTGCTTTCCTGTGATTTTGAAGAGAAGCCCTCTTTTGCTAACTCCTGAATGACAGCTATACATTAAGTGCTATGGGCATTTGGATGAGGAGGATTTTGAGGAAAAAAGATGGTGTGGTATACTGCAAAATGAATCATAGAATCATAGAATGGTTTGGGGTGGAAAGGGCCTTAAGGCCATCTAGTTCCAACCCCTCCGCTGTGGGCAGGGATACCTTCCACTACACCAGGTTGCTCCAAGCTTGGCCTTGAATACTGTCAGTGGTGCGGCATCCACAACTTCTCTGGGCAACCTGTGCTAGTGCTTCACCACCCTCACAGTAAAGAATTTCATCCTAACATCTAATCTAAATCTCTCCTGCTTAAATTTGAACCCACTGCCATTTGCCCTATCACTACAGACCCTGATGAAGAGTCCCTCTCCAGTATCCTTGTATGCCCTCTTCAGATACTGGAAGGCTGCTGGAAATGAAGCTGCATGTTACATTTTTAATGAGAGATTTCAGGCGATAGCACTGTGCATTCATCAGTTTCTCCACAGACTGCTAAATATCCTTCTGTTACTCCCACAAACGCATGTGGAAAGTTAACTGCTTCTTTACTCCAAAGAGCCCTCTCTTTGCATTGATTTGCTCTCACAATTGCTCTGTGTCAGTCCTTGACATCTGCACTGTGAGACCTTCCTTTCTGCAGCAATGGCACACGTCATTACTATTACTGAAATACAGTTTAGTATAAAGGTCATTCAGTCAATGCCAGCATTCATTTGGAAGAAGTTTAACCTTAGCATTTTCTATGCTTGATACTGTGGAGTGCCAGGCTTCTCATCCTGATTAGCAAAGCATTTAAACTTGCACATGAAGATCTCCATCAGTGCTCCTTTTGATTTCAGTAGGAAGCCGATCACACATTTAAACTTCCAGAAGATGCTAAAATTATTAGCAGGTCAGGAATGAGACCACTTCGTTTCTGGGCTTAATGAATGGGTCAAATTAATCTTTGTTAAAAAAGCAGTCCACACCCCCCTGATTAAAAAGAGAATTCACAATCTTTGCTCACATATTAGTGGGGAATCAGACCAAGTGAGAGCAAGCGTACAGCAGACAGAAAACACAGAGGCAATCATCCCATCTGGAAACTCATAAAAGGTTTTCTTTTTCTTTTAAATCACTGTTTTTGTAGAAGAATCTTAGTCTACTTATAATCAAGTCTTAAAGCCAGGCAGCCATTTAAGCCTTATAGCTGGTAATTTGAGGTCTTCATGTGAATGCGTTTTCCTGTGTCAACGCTAACTTGTTTCTGGGGAGAAAAAAAAAAAAAGATGAATATTATAAGAAGGCTGTTTCCTATGGGTTTTCTCATGAAGTGCAGACAAAAATAGGGCTGAAATCTAAACTAAAATTGCCAGGCATGGATTTTGAATTGTAGGTTTCTTTGTAAGGAAAATTATCCAAATTCAGACTAGCCTGAAAACACGGATTCTTTATCTGTACTGGATATTGCCACTTACATCAATTAAAAACAAATGTGTGGGAAGAATTTGACTTCTGATAGAGCCTTGGTGATTTCCCTTCATCCTCTCTGCATATGAAAAAAGCATGCATATCTTTGAAGTAGCACATGCCAGCAAATAAATGCTCTGCGTGCAAGCTCTTGTGAACTAACTGAATGCATGCAAGTGGATATTTTATGCACTCACATTTTGTGTAGCAGCAGCTTAAGTATTTGGCAGGCACGTTAGGTGCCTATTTTAAAATATTTATTCCTGTGTTTATTTTTCTTTCATATGCTCCTGCAGTAACAAGTCACTTGTACTTAACCAGTGATTTGTGTATTTCTCCAAGAGACTGAAACCAGACAAGTTAGATGTAAAGAGAGGGCAAAGAGACAAAAAAGATTCCATTCCCTAAAAAGGGAAAGAAAATGCAGCTTTTCTGTATTTACACAACCCCTTATACTGCTTGGGGCTGCATCTGCCCCCTAAGTAAGTAGCAATCATTTATCTTACATCTGTTAAACAAAAATGTACGGTACAAATGGGTTGCTTTGCAGTGTCTGCAGGTAAGAAAGGGAGTGGATGCAGGGAGATGCAGTAACATGCACCGAGGAATCAGATGTTGTTGATTCAGGAATCAGATCTGGTGCCTGCTGCTGGCATCTTCCAGGAGGTGCATGAGAGTGGACTTCAGGATCCTTGTAGACTGGATCTGTACCTGCTCTTTGCTGCAGGGGATGGTGACTGCCCATGCATATGGTTTTTTTCACATTGGAGAGAATACTTTTGAAAAGGCAATGGGGGAGCTCCTAGGAAGCAACCCCGGGGTGGCTTGGTAGAGTTGAAGGCTTCAGGCAGGATTTGGCATAGGAGGGTGTGCCTCAAGGGCAAGCAATATATTTAACATCAGTTGGACTGCTGATGTGTCCAAGTTACGCAAGTGTTTCCGTGTGTATGGAAACAGACAAGCTCTGAGGTCAAGTGAAATGAGATTAAAGAAGAAGAAATACATGGTCTGTGGGAGTCCAGCGAAGATAAGTGTGATGCTCTGCTGCATGAAGGACTGACTCAACACAGTCCCTGACAGCTCTTAGGACTCTTGCTTGCAGCCTGACTTCTGAGAGTTAATATCAGGAATGGGATTTGTCTGACATTCATTACATTCCAGGTTTCTGTGACTCCTGCATCGTGTTTTACCTTCCTGATCTTGGTTTTGATGTGTTAGTAAAGTCACCAGGGCCAGTCTTATGTTTCACTGTGATTTATTTACTTTTTCCTCCTTTTTCTACATGTTGTTTCTTTGGCATTTTTTTGGCTGCCTTGTGCATTTTTAGCTTGTCATCACGTCCTTTTTTTTTGTTTTTATAAAGAAGGCTACGTTTTATGCCCTGCTCCTAAAATATCCCCACAGAGAGTAATTTTAGAATAATCCCATTGAGGCTCTGATATGTTTAAATGTAATTTTACATTTAGCATTTTACAAATCAGCAGACATGTTAATTTTAGTATTTAAGAGTATCCTTCTAGTTTTCTTCTTTGGAAACAGAAATGGTTTAGGAGCTTTGGCTGCAATGTAGTTTTTATGTGTTGATTTAACATGTACATTATAAAAATGGAATTTAAAAGTTTTGATCTGTAAAGCAACTAAATATTCCTGCAGCATATTTCTGCTTGTGTGAATTACCTTGTCAATCAAATTGTCTGTCTAAAGATTCCAGATCTGGAGAGCAATGCTTACTTAATAATCTACTTTACACTGATATAGCATCTTTCTGTGAAGATTTTCAGTAATTTTTGGATTGCAATAAAAAATGCTTCAGGCACATGAAGTGATGTTTATGGGACTACAGTGGGATATCAAAAGTTTACATGACTTGCTTAACAAATGGGTAGCAGTCTCAATCTCCTGACCTAGCCCCAGAACAATTCCTTTATAAATAAGTACTTCTCTCCAGGGATGCAAAAGCAAAGCCTCTGACATTTAATATTCTGATGTGTGTCTGTTCCCAGGACATTACATTTCTGTGGATACATCTTACGAGGGTGAGAAAGCAGTGCTGTCCAGCCCTGAGCTGTACTCCGAGGAGTGGAGCTGTGTCAGACTGATTTATCAGATAGCAATGACTTCAGAGGCGTCACCTCATCCCGCCAGGCTCAACCTGTACCTGCGGCAGGAAGGAGAGAGCTTTGATCGTTTGCTGTGGTCAGCCAATGAGCCTTCAGATAGCTGGCTCATAGCTAGCTTGGATTTAATGAACAGCACAAAGAAGTACAAGGTAAGCCTGGTTTTAGAAAGCGCCACAGGCTTTCTGGTGCACGTGTTGGAGCATACAAACTGCTTCTCAAACATTTCCACCCTGGGCCCTGTTCCGGCCTTTCACTTCTGCTGTAGGCAGCATGTAAGCCAGTTGACCCTTCTGTCTCTAAAATCAGTGAGCAGAGCTGGTGTGAGTCAGGCACTGGATGCCATTCAAGTGAGTGTATGGCACATCTCATGGGAAGTCACAGCCAGCTGAGCCATGAAGTGAGGATGTCTTATCTCACGGGAGCCCTGTGAACCTCCTGGCATCCTGTAGCACATAAAGGATCTTCTACATCTTAGTCTGCAGCTGCACTTGTCTCTGTGCACTTGTGGGAGGATTCAGAAGCTGAGAGAACAGTATTTCTACCCCAAATCCACCATATTGCATCTCTCACAATAACTTCCTGTATAGCCGTACCTGAGGAATCTGGAGTCCTATACTCATATGTGAAGTGTGGGACATTTTGGCCTTGTCTTCTTGTCCTTCACTGGGCCTTCTGTCCTCAAAGAAGGTCACTGACTCCATCGTTAATGCTTTCGGCCAAGGTCTTCCAGCAAAAGCACCTTTTCTGACTTCAGAGAAGGTGAGCCTCCCACTACACTTACTTTGTTCTCCTGTTTATCCCATTTAAATGTGCAGAGTGGAAATGGAAATACCGAATCCCTAAATTTACAGTTTGGTTTGTATTGTGCAGATTGTACTGGAATGTGAAATGGGACAAGATAAATCTGCCAGCATAGCAGTTTTTGAAATTAAAGTAACTCCTGGATATTGTATTGGTAAGTACCGACTGTTCAGCTCCCACAGTGTTTGCATAGAAAAAAAAAAAAAGCCTCGTTGGCAGTTTTAAAACTGAATTAAAGGCCTAAGTTTAGGAAAAAGGCAATGGCTTTTTCCATACTGAAAAGCAGACCTTTTTTATATTTAGACCTTTTTTAAGCTAAGGTTGAACACGCTAATATGGGGTTTTCTTCACCCATCTCTGTGGTATATATTGACCTTTCACATATAAGAATTCATTTTAAAGCTATTTATTGCTCAAGCAGGAACAAGTAGTACATTTTCACAAAACTAGACTGCTGCAAATATTAGACATAACAGCTGTGATGTTATTTTTGCTGTCTGTCTGCTTGTGCTTCCTTACAGTGGCATCCTGCAGGCTACAGAGTGAAAATTCTGTTGATACTTACACTTACTGCTATTTCCTCCTGACATCTGCCAAAAACACTAAAGAAGTTCAGTGTCTAGGAGGCTGGAAAACCTTTGCATTTCTGGGGAGCTTTGGTGGACTTCAACCAAATTGTCACAATTCTTCCGGTCTGTGAAGGAAACAAAGCAGTCTGAGTACTGCTATTAGTCCTGCTTTGTTTCTAGCCATCCCTGATTTACAAGAGGAAGTTGTGCTCACACCATTTAATACTATGAAGTGGTGTATTTGGTTCTAAATTACAGGAGTCCTATATTGCAGGATAATGAAAAGTTAGATCAGACTGAACAGGATGGAAATGAGAATTTTGTCTAACACTGATCAAAATCTATTGGCAATGTTTTCTTCCTTTTTCATAAGCTGTTCAGTGCTGTGCCTAGTTCTATAAATACAGGTGTTATTTGCCCTGCCATACGTAAAGTGAGGCCAGTGCTTAGCAATAGTCTGTCTTCCAATTTCTGTAATGAAAATGTGTGCACTTAGCTGGTGATGTCTGTAATTGCAGAATGTGACTTTGAAGAAAATCATCTCTGTGGCTTTGTGAATCGCTGGAACCCCAATGTTAACTGGTTTGTTGGTGGAGGGAACATTCGTAATTCCCAGTCTGTCCTTCCCAAAGACCACACACTTAACAGTGAACTGGGTAAGCAACAAACGTAGAACAGAGTATAGTAGAAAATTTGAGTCTGAGATCCATGTTTGACTCTTATACTTCAAATTATTATGTGAAGTCTTTCTTTTCTTCTGGCATGAGGGGTGGAGGGTAAGGATGACTTATGTAAAAAAGGGGATTTGAAGAAGATGGGGGGAATTTGCAGAAGTTTACACAAACTTTCTTGTAAGCTTTATAATAAGGTTGCTATGCCCTTTGCTAGGCTTCCGAATTACTTAAATAAGGATAAAATTTTGTATGGAGTGAGGGAAATTCTATTTCTGTGGATTCTAAAAGTACAGGCCACAGTAAATTTTAAGATCTTGTACCACTGATCTGTACACCTGGATATGCTTTTCTTTCTGGTGACTTTGGGGAAGTGGACTAGGAAAGCTAAGGTATTGAAACATGTTTGAAGAATCTGGGGTTAAACTGCATGGTTTATGGGGTTTGTTTCTTTCATTTAAATGCGATGCTGTTAATACAGCCCATTGAAGGCAGAATGTTGCAAAGATTTAAAGGATTTTTGCCACTTGCCCCTTATGAAGTACTTGTCCCAGGCACCTTTTTCAGAGGAAAACATTTTACGTAGTCACAGAGAAGGGTTGAGGGTTGTCTTAGCCTTTGATGTAGTGCATGAAGAACCACAGCAGGTGACAGTCAGGAGATCTGGCTGCTGCAGGTCACTGTGCATCCCGGACAATGTGACATCCTTGCTCAAGGAATCGCATCATGAAGAAGAGGACTGATTCTCTTTCCTTAACTCATGCCGCTGTGCCTTTTTATTTATTTCACAATTGTGTGAGTTGAGTACAGAGTGTCAGCCCAGCCCAGTATCACCCCACAGCACCTAGATGCTGGTAAAGTTTTGATGGAAGCTTAATTCACCACAACTTCAGCAGCAGACAGTGGCTCTACCTATTAAATAAAGTACTTTATGTGATAGGAAACACTGCCAAATGGGAAGGATCTGTTTTCTTGTAGCCACAGTGTTTGTTTTTCACACCAAACCCCCACTGCTGACTATGGACTGAGAAGAGCCCAAGAAGCCAATAGTCACAGAAAAGCCTTGTTTTTGCAAGGCTTGTACTATGAAGCTACATCAGTGTGGGAGAGCATAATTAAGCTACGAAATGTGGTAAAGCTGCAGAGCAAAAGTGAAGCACAGAACTTCTCAGGCAAGTCCCACTGAAATGTCATCAGCCCTGTGGCAGTGGGCAGGGTGGAGGAGACCCACAGCCAAGCAAGCCCTTTCCCTTCCTTCCATTGGAATGAAGCAAGAAGTGACATCTCTAGGTTTGAGAGCACTATTAGCTGATAAACATAAAACCTAATGGCATAGTTTGCAGTGTCCATGTTGAAGTACCCTGTCAGTTTGACAACTGTGAAGAACCATTTTTCCATTTATCAACTGGTACTGTTTGATGCTGTGCTTCTGGGGGTGTAGAAGAAGATAAACTACAGATGCACAGTACATCCGTGCACACAGATACGTCTTATTTAAATTGAGATAGCTCTCCTGAAATCAAAGTCTGAGAAGTTGTACCCTTCGAAAATCGTGCAAGTCATATTGGCTGTTGAGAGGGAAGCAGTCTACTCACCTGTAATGCATTTTTCTGTTTATTAACATTTCCCAAAAGATAAAACAATTAGAAACCAAATCTGAGATAGTGTCATGGGTTCAGCAGTAGCAGTCATCTTTTTTCTCCTTCTTGCATGGTCAGCCTGTGAAGGAGACATTCTCTTACCCTCCCAGTGCCCCCACCCGACTGTTTACAACATCATTTGAGAGTT